>WJFF01000137.1:15293-48064 GCA_011800825.1 Fonsecaea pugnacius | reverse complement strand
ACTTTTCTGAGAACAAGTTCTCGTACGAGTACGAGTAAGCTGCAAGGTACGCAGCAAGTAGGCAGCGCAGCTTGGGTTATCCCGCTACGATGTGCCGAGAACCAGTCGCGTCGAGATGCACGAAGCAAGTGCCTTGACGCTGACGTTTCGGATTTGTCCTCTACAAGCAAGTACAAGTATATTAGAGCATACCCACACCTATACCAAAGAGCGTACTGGAGCGGCTGATTCAACGAATCTCTCCTGAATTCATTCGAAACAGCTTGTTCAACATATACGCACGAACAAAAGGAGGAAAATGCCGACTGGCGGCTGCCTCTGCGGCAAGATCAGGTACTCGTACGAAGGGCAGCCATTGAAGATTGTGAGAAAATTTACCCCCTACTCCGTCTCGTGATTGCGAGAACAGGAGATAAACATCAGGACTTACCCCTCAGCCAAAGATCACCTGCCACTGCGGGCAATGCCACAAGTCGACCTCGACCACCTTCAGCACGGGCATCTTCCTCCTCGACAAGCAATTCACGCTCCTCTCAGACCCGACCGCGACTCAGAGGTACTCGTACCCGCAGACGTCCGACGCCTCGATTCAGACGCTGCACTTCTGCCCCGTCTGCAGCACCGTCGTGTGGAGGACCGGCGCCGCCGACAAGTACGCCGGCTTGTTGAGCTTGCAGCTCGGCACGCTCGACGACCCCACGGTGAGGGACCAGCTGGAGCCGAGCGTCGAGCACTACGTGAGCATGAGGACGAAGTGGGTTTCAAAGATCCAGTCCGCGGAGCAGGAGGAGGGGGGCTGAAATGGAATTGAGAGAATAAAAGGAGGGGAAGAGGGAGGGGGAAGAATGTGGTCCAGGATAGATAGCCCCGAGTGAGGACTCTATCTATTCAGACGAGTATGTTTGAACTAAAATGAGACGTTGGATGGAGATTGATGCCTTAGAAGATTGAGAACGAGGCTCTAGATCGAGGAAGGCGCTTTGCATCGACGCCGGCCTCTTGCCGAAAAGCGCGACATGATATCTCATGACTGCGGCCACCACCGCTACTTGTACAAGTACAGCTTCTCGAACACTGCCCCTTTTGAAACTCGGGCAAGAAGCGAGCGATGAATCATCAAGGCACAAAATTAGCTACGATAGATTGAGATCAGCGTGGTGATCGAACCGAGATATGGCCGCATACACCTGGCTGACTGTCCCATATACAAATTCTCTAGGCTCGAGAATATTCTCCTTGAACCCGGCTAACAAGTCTCCAACTGGATGACAACCAGTCCACATCCCAGCAAATGTCTCACTAGATTGTTCTCCGATAGTTTGAGTGTTGAAAAGGTCATCTCCGTGTATACACAGGTGGACCGCACTCATTCCACCTTTTCCACAGATTCTTCGACATGGGTCACTGCTGGCTTCTTGTCCAAGAAAGCTCCGGTATTCACTTGAACGTCATGCAAGGCCTTCTCTTGAATCTCGGTCTGATATGTCTTGAACTTGAAGACACCGACCCGGTTCTCGAAAAGCTCGTCAATCTCCTCCAATGATCTCCCTTTCAACTGTTCTCGGTCAGTCGAAGCCGTCGCCTGGCTTATGCGTGTCTCTTACCTCTGGGATGCAAAAGAAGTAAAACAATGCACACACGATGTTGCTGCCAAACCAAATGTAACCATAGCGAGGGCCCTTGATTGAGATCATCAGTGAACAAGATCGAGGATTGAGGGATTCAGCAGTGCTTACCCAGTTCAGATCGGTCGGGTTGATGAAATACGGTGTGCAGAAACTGGTGAGCCACGCAAAAACGTATTGAATCGAGGTTGCCGACCCCACAGTCCACGCACGGAGCCGGGAGCTCACCAACTCTGTAGCCACCGGATACGTCGCGGCACCGACACACCCTGAAACAGTCAGCAACAGCAGTCCACGTAGCGGATACAAGCGTCCAAACCGTTATAAAAGAATCCCCAAATGGCGACCATTGCCACCGTGACTTTTCCGGTCTCAAGGGTAAAAGGTGAGACGCTCTGCGCAATTGCCATTCCCAGGAAGCAGAGACTTGTCACGACTGACCCGAAGATGCAAATGAATCTTCTCCCCACCAGGTGGCGCATGGCGTACATGCCGCAGTTGACGCCAACAAACCCAATGCAAGTAATCATGATGGAATACTGGAAAGCTTGCTTGATGCCGGCAATTTGGAAGAAATATGTTTGATAGGCGATGGGGAACCAAGAGCCGCTACCTGCTTGGGTCAGAATAGTACCCCAGCACAATAGTGTCCGTCGCAAATCGGCACCTGAGTCAAAAGTCAGCTACACAAGCCATACACAAGACATGCCCGAGGCACTCACCGTGGAACATGTCCAACAGCCCAACAGACTTTGCGATCCGTCTTTCTTCCTCGACACCACGAATGATTTCTGCCCATTCGAGTTCGAAATACTCGGGAGCCAGCGAGTCTGCTCGCAACTTCTCCAAGGCCTTTCGGGCCTGGCTTTCCTTATTATGGTGCAACAACCACCGAGGGGTTTCCGGGACGAAGAATAGTCCAATGCCCAGAAGGACAGGCACAATATAAAGGCTGCCGATTGGAATTTGATACGAACCCTTGTCCAGACGGTCCTTGGTATAGTTATCCACGATGGTTCCCAGGATGGCACCGATATTGACCCAATACGCAAAGAGTGCCACCATCACTCCTCTGAGATGAGCCGGGGCAATTTCCGCGGTGTAGATGTTCGAGAAGGTAACCAGGAAGCCATTTGAGAATCCAAGGACAATCCGACCAAGGTATATCACCCCCTTGTTTGTGGTGCCAATCTGAATGGCTAATCCAATGCAGTTCAAAATGCAGGCCAACCAAAGCGCCGTTTTGCGGCCGTAGAAGGCTCCGAAAGCCCCGGCGAGGATCGACGAGAGAAAGGCACCGAGCGTCAAGAGGGAGCCGATCAGTTGTTGAAAGGTGCTGTCAATCCCATAGCCACCCGGGCTGTTTGGGTCCGGAAAGCCAAATACTTTCAGAAAACCAGGCATAGCCTGAAGGGCACCAATTGCGGCACTGTCGAAACCTTTGCGGTCCCACGGCGTCAGTCACCTGTCGCTCCTAGGATTCAGCGCCTGATCTGGTGACAACTAACCATACTGGGTATTGGCAGTCGCGACAATGCAAGCAATGATCAAGCATTTGCGATTAGCCCAAAGCGATGTCACCGGCACGGTGATTTGACTGGTATGTGGAACTTCCGACATCGCGGCACAGTTCGATGACAGCTGAAGGATTCTCCTCTCCTGTTGTCAGCGATTGTTCATGTGGAGGGTTGCCCAAGCTCATATATCCTGTTGTCCACTCCACAAGACTCCAACTAAACCTGGGGTTTCCTCCACAAAGTTAGCGGGAGATATGCGATACCAGGTCAAAAGTGCAACAGGCGTGATTTCGTCCCTTCCGGGGTTGAACGTCCACAAGTGGAGCATATCGAGCTTCCTTTGATCAACTCTTCAGCTATCTCAGCCACTGTCGAGCTCGACATCTAGACAAAAAGGGCAATTGGACTTGTCGGTGGCCGTATGCAGTATTGTTCCTTCGTCGGTACAAGTCAACTCCGCATTGTGGGGAGGATAGACACCCAACCTCGCTCTTGGTCCGAAAGGGCCAGTTGCGAGTATGTATGTGTGCTAGTCCCGAAATACCTCAGAATGTGGGATTTCGTCTTTATCGATACGTTCGGAAGTTAGTGCCATACAAAGGTGTGACTGGGGAAGTGGGAGTAGCGATAACCCCTAATTCTTCCAAGCAATTGAAGACAGACTCTCGCGTATCGTATAAAGGTCATGGCTTGGCTTCTGTCGTCGGCCTTGACCTCATGCTTCTTGACATTCCCGTTGTTGGTCAAAGGGGCTTCTCATCTTTCTGATCTTCCGCACAAACGACTGCTGCATACTGACTTCGACAACGATGAGTCTGCCCCACATGCAGAACCACAACAAGGACAACAGGATAACTGCCGCCTTGGTTGTTTCGCGCTGGAGTCATCTGGTCCGGGGATTCGCCGCTGCAAGAGGGATTGTGGCAGGCTTGATGGTCGTTGGTTAAAGCTGCAATGGCGTCGGTGACCATGCCAAAATCAGACAAGCCTCTATGTCAGTCAACGAACCAGAGAGGAGGGAATTCCCCAAGATCCTCAGTGCAGGTCAGTTGAGCGATGTTCTGACCGACTCTGAGAAATCGACGAGGGGCACGCCTCCACAATCCCACCTTTCCACCAGTTGAGCACATAGAAAGACAATGGGACAGTGCAGAACTTGAACCAGATTCGCGGTCGCTTATCCTATGGACCACATGGCAAGATGTCGCCGATGCGGGTATCTGGGATCGAGAGTTGGCGATTGGATTCCAAAGACTTTCAATTCTCGCAACATCCAAAAAACCATCCACAGGAGTGACCGGACAGGAGTGACCGAACAGGAGTGCAAAAGTAGTCCTTAGCCCTCTGCTACCAGTCTGAGCAATGCCGCGCAATATCTCGGCCAGGTTTCCAAAAGGCTTCAGATCATTTCAAGCCTCAAGGTAGATAGTCAAGGTTGAACAAACCTCCACCCTGTTGAAAACCCAATAAGCTGGGCATATCCATCATCTGAAATCCATTGATATCCTGATTTGAAACGGTCGATTCCGAAAATTGATTCACGTTACTCCACATGTCTCCGAAATAGTTCGCAGAGAAGTTGAATTGTTGTGCCTCAAGGAACTCACTTGTGGCATTTCCAAAAGGCGAGGGAATAGTCCTCTCGTCGCCCCCACCACCACCCTGCAAAGCATACTGCATGACAGGTGGTGGAGGCAAGTGATCCTGCAGGCATTCCCGCATCGCACCTTGATGGAGAGAAGTTGGGAACGGCCCACCCTCGACATCTCCGCTCGACATCGTGGTATATGCAGTACCCGGAGGTGCTCTCGTAGATAGTTGACATAGTGATGCGGTGTCTTTGATTTGTTGGCTGGACTCGAAAGAATGCCCGCCTGTCGACATTAACCGACCAAATTGTGTTTGAACGGGTAAATCGATACTCATTTGATCGATGGCCACCTCTGTCAAGCCTGGACGATTCATATCAAAGCTCACAGAAGAGGAGTTGGCATCAGCGGAACTTTCAACAGTCAGTCCACTGTCCCGTGGCCCTTGGCACTTTAGACGTTCTCGAGTCTCCGCAAATTCTACAGGGAGTAGTGAAATCATAGTCTTCCGAGATGTTAGCCCCCAAATTGTGACCTAGAGATGGGAACCAATCCACTCACCTCCAGAATGGTCTGCGCTCTTTCAGCAGCGCTGTTGAACTTCGAGAGAAATGCAAGAGCTTTTCGGCCAATCGATATATCCTTGAAAGACTGTTCTCTCCCTTCCCAGTCGTTGGAATCGAGAATGATGAACATGAGTGTCACGACAGATCCGAAGATCATGTGCAAGACGGTAAAACTTCCACCTCTGAGAAGATCTTGGTTGTACATTTCTTCGCTGAGGCTCAAAATAATGTGACACGCTTGAACACAGGCAGCTGCGTACGGAGAAAAAGTAATGCCGGGCGATGATGTGTTTCGAGTAGTGGCTTTGGAGAGATAATGGAGGAAAGGTCTGTAAAGGTAGAGTTGAACGTGGGCATGCGACATGCGGAGTAGATATTGCGTCCTGAAGTAAGGAAGGTTAGCCAGTCCTGGGCTTCCTTGCACGTAGGGAGGGGGTGTTTACCGGAGCAAAGATCTGGAAACCGTATGGGCTTTTAGACGGAATCCAAACGGCAGATTCTCTATCCATCTTTTCAGAGCCCTCTCGATCTCTTTGACCTTCTCAACGCGGACCAGATATGTTGCGGCCTGTGTTCCGTGTGTTGTGACGACTCCTCGAGGCGGATATATATCCCTGACAACCTGCTCCAAGATTTTGTAAAGGGTGATGACTGCATTCAGGCCCGCTATTGAACACACTTTCTCCGGAGGCTGGGGCGAAATGTATGTTTTGGTGATGTACTCATCATTAACTTCCATCGGCAAATCTTGGTCGACATTCTCGTCGCTCAACAGCTTGGGCATGCCACATGCCGTTGCAAAGTAGCTCCCGAGAAGTCTCAAGACCCAGAATATTCGCTTGCCTACTTCCCGCTCGATTAGATCGTCATGTTTAGACTTTGAACGATGGAGGCCCATGCGGAGGGCAAGAGTCAGTGCATGGGTCACGTATGAGTAACAGGTACCAGCACGAGCGGTGCAGACAGTGAAAAGGATGAGGAATATCATTGTTTGGAGCGATTGTGCATCTGTACAGTCGCCAACATCAACAAAGGCACGGCTGGCAGCGAAGTACTGTAGTCTGCCTGAGAATTAGCTTTACAAGAAGTTGTACTTGATGTTGTGGCGAACTCACCCCTCGGCGATCTCCTGCTCGCGAGCGGCATTCGCAGAGTCAGCCTGAATGAACATGCACCCTAGGGCAAGGACTGCATAGAGAAGAGAGAGGAATCGTAGTTGGTCGGTCGTGAAATCATTGGGTGTCGTCGCGTAAATGGTTTCAAGGGAACGATCGAAGCTCGGCCGATGTAGGATGGGAAAAAGAGAATATGACTCCACCGCAGCATCAACCAAGGCACGAGCCCTCTCTCTGGGAGGAAGGCAGGCGGTTGCGGCGAGAGAGTAATCACACTCAAATAGTTTTGCACATGGCCTCCTAGGAGGACGAATTCGTGAACGAACATTGTCGCCTGGCCAATCTTTGATCCTTTCTCTCATCCGTTGGATGAATGCTCGGTCTCCAGAGTATCCCTGAAATCCGTCCTCGGCTTCCTCGGTTGCGTGTCGCGTGAGAATAAATCTTGGAGCAGTCCAGGAGATATCTTCGTCATGATCCTCTGAAGAGTGCTCAGAAGAACAAGACAAGCTCGACTGACCAATCAATTGGCGCTCTGGAGTGGGTGGCATGTGCATCGGATCTGCCGGTTGTGTGAGGTTCTTGATACATGACTCTAGAACCTCAATCCTGGTCTTGAGAGACTCGACTTGCTCAGTGGTACGAAGGTATCTTCTCTTCCTCCGACGCGGTTCTGGGTAGATACAATCTAGAGCAGTTAGGGATTGTGGCGCGCGAACAACACTGTCTCGTCTCTGGCTGACCTTGAAAGGAGATTGCACAATGCCTGCAAGGATTCTTTCTGTCGCATTTAACCTTCCGTTCTCGACAGGAACTGCAGGCTCTTGAGATAGGTTGGAGGTTTTGTACCTCGCGCTTCTTCATGTTCAGCTCGAGAGGCACGTCGTGCGACTGTTCCGAATCCCCATCAGTAAGGTTATTGCGGTTGACATCTGTGTCATTTCGAGACACGTATCCAGTCCCATTCTTCGAGGCTTTAGAGACCCGGTATGAGGAGGACTGCATAGTACGTCGAATTGCTGTTCATTGACCATCGCCCTCTTACCACATATGTTGTGAGGATGGTGGGAACATGCGAAGGGTGGTGGCAGTTTCAGGAGGGATGGAACATGGATTGATCGAGTTGGTCAAATGTCTGTCTGGGGTGGGCAGCTCATCTCATATGGCGCAAGGTGTGAGCATGAATATATTGATTGAATATTGATGGATGGATCAGTGGTGCAGGATATATGAGAGAGAGTCGAGAGGTCACTGGGTGGGAGAGAAGAGGAGGTGCGAAGTATTCGGCGCATTCAACAGGTGACTTCATGAGTCGCCTCGACCAGGTACTTTTTAGGGGCTCATGCAGCCTAAAATTACGCCCGCTAATTCCGGGGGCTGTTGGTGGGCGCCACTTACGCACCAATACCGCCTATTTCCAATGACATTCTAACCACTAAAACGGCTGAGAAACCTGCCTTTACACATTCACCACAAACCCAATACCTCCAAACCGATATATTACCAGTGTATCTATCTCCACGCCAGCCACTGCAGACATCATCCGTCTTGTTTGACAACTAGTAGCCCTGTCATCCCTGCTATTCTAATTTTACAGGATATCGTTCTCTCAGAAACCCGCCATATCGGTGTAGGAGAACTGGTGCTGGGATCAAAGCGAGCGTAACAAACCCCAGCAGAGAATTTCCCCACTGCATTGGAGGTCAGCATACTCGTCAGGCTTTTGAATAAGAGTCAACTTGTGAAGAGACTTACTCCGTATCCTAGACTCTGGTATAGCGAAGGACCCGCAAGTGGAAGAAATGCGCCGAAGAAAGATCTCGTCACGGTCACTGAAGCTATCCCGGACGCTGCATACTGAGAATAGGAGTCGATAATGTACGTTTGGATGGACGTGAAGATCCCAATCATCCCAAATCCGAACGGCAACAGCCCAATGACAGGGACAATCCAATATACCTTTGCTTGAATTGACCATCCGTACCAAAAGAAGGATATGGGTACGAAGAAAGCAAAAAACAGGCACATTGTCAATCGCATCTCGGGCTGGTATACTCCGTTGTTGGCGTTGGAGAGGCGGACTATGATCTTGTCGCTTGTGAGACCGAACAGAGCCTGCCCGCAAAGCAGTCCGAGTCCTAGGCCAATGTAGGCGAGACCTGTCAAGTCTGGACTCCAGTGATACGCGTCCTCAAAGACAGTAGTAACCGTCGTAAAGAGCAAGTAGAGGCAGCCGTATATTAGTGCAACATAGGTCGCCAATAACCCAACAATTGGAGACATAAATAGCAGCCTCAGAGGCCTTATCAAGCTGCGACCAAGAAGAGTCTTTGCGGAGCGTTTGGCCAGGACTTTATCATAGCAACTTGTCAGATCGTCGCGGTTCAACTCTCTTGCAAGTCGACGGGTCTTGTAACGGATGAGGACAGTGTGGTTAGTCTCGCGATAGAAAACGAGAATGAACCCAGTGCAAGTACCTGCAACGATCAAGAGAGTCCAAAAGACCTGGAAGGCACCGGACAAATTAGAACCATCCACAAAGTTTTGTTCAGAGAACTCACCCATCTCCATCCTGCGCCTTGTGCTATAAAGCCCCCACAAATAGGACCGAGGACGGGGCCAAAGAGTGGCCCAGCGGTAAAGATGGACATGGCCAGGCCACGCTGTTCCTTCTCGAACATATCCGCTATCGTGCCACCGCCAATAGTCAAACAAGCAGACCCACCCATGCCCGTGAGCAATCGGAAGACGATCAGGGATGAGATATTGGGAGCCAGGGCGCAGCCAATCTGCCACACCACGAAATGAAGCGATGCTATATTCAAGACGATCCTTCGACCATATATTTCACTGAGAGGTGAGAGAAACAGTGGGCCTATCTATAGGAGAACACTGTCAGAAATAGACGGAAACAAGAGACATTCAGGTTGTAGACGATACCGCGTAGCCAAGAACGTATGCTGAGACAACGAAAGTGCTCAGGATGGTTGAAGTGTTATTGAAGTCGGCATTGGCAAAGCGAACGGCAGGTGCGAAAACCGAAGACGCAAACGGACTGTAAAATTTGAGCATTGAATCAGAGGCGTACCAAGTAATTCTGAACTGCTGTGCTCACCTGATCAATGTCATTGAGCTCACGAGAGAAAGAATGGTCCATTTTCGCAACGAGGTGTAATTCCGTGGATTCTCTGGATCATCTTGCCCTTCCCATCCGACAATGCCCTGATCAAGGTCTTGCTTCGGGAGCACATCCCTCTTCAATAAATGTTCCTTTCGTTGATCTCCTGGTTTTTCGGAAGGCCCGTTCTCTGTTGCTGTCTCGTTCTTGGGTTGGTTGGGTGTTTGCAGAGTTCCTTCCTGTGAGTTGAAGGCTATCGCGACCTCGACGTCCCCGTTATTTTGGTCCCTATCTTTGGCTGGAGTCATAATTTTCGTCCTCAAGAAAGAGTATCAGGTCTGCTGGATAATGATATAGTGATCGCCAACACATCAGCATGAACCTTTTTACCCTAGCAGGAAGCATTTATAAACATTGGAAGAGAAGGCATTATCCAGAAAAGGACGCTTGGACACTGCTGTACAAGTAGATCGAAGAGTCGTCATGAGGCCAGCAGTCTATCTACCCGGTGCAATGCTGTCGGTCTACATGTCCTCTGCAATTCACGAGATGAGGTGCTTTCGGGCCTTGGACCACCATTTCTCCGTGATTCGGGTTAGCGTAAGTCTGAAATAAATGTGGGCCCATGGTATAGCGCTCCACAAGCTAGACCAATCAAGCCTCGACTCCCTTTTGGGGCAAAACCTCGACGTGTCTACAGCCACGATGTTGAAGCACACGACCCGCTGTACGAGTACAAACAGCTCAATGTTCGACTATCAAGTCTCACTGTAAGATGAGGGCCTTAACCTCGATCACGGCCCGGATCTCCTCGCGCACCGACGCTTTGACAGGATGAATTGCCTCGATGACCATACTTTCGGGGCGGGATCTGCTTTCATCTACTAGATTAGGGGAGAATCCGGATCTATAATCTTCGATGCTTGAATGCGAGTCACTATCCGATCTCAAAGTCCGTTAAATATGGATGGAGATATCGGAGACATCCATGGTGGTTTGCATCACTGCAATCACCGCACTTCCACACAGCTTCGTCTCGAAATCCACAGGCGCAAAATGCCTTTTAAGCAGACCTGTCGCTCGAGAATGTTCTTGACCAGAGGGCCAGCTACTTGCAAAGTCGATGATATTCATTTAGCACACTAACGACTTCCGATCGATCACTTTCTATCTAGCCACGGCCAAGATGACCTCCCACGGACCGGATACCTGCTGCTACAGGGGCTTCAAGCATGAAGGCGAAGCAACGGGTCAAATGGAACAATGGGGCGATTTCGAGGTCTATGTCAAATACCCCGAGAACAAGTCGACGGACAGAGCGATTGTTTTGTAAGTTTTGTGTCGACTTTCAAAGCTGCCAGCCCAGCCCATCCTATCCAAGCAACAATGTCACCCTTTTACTGACGTGCAATTCAAAACAGCTTGACTGATGTAATTGGCCACCGCTCCATCAACTCTCAGCTCTTGGCCGATCAATTCGCTGCCAACGGATACTTCGTCGTCATGCCTGACCTCTTTTACGGCGATGCAATCGAGTTGAACCAACTCGGCGAGCTCGATATTCCCAAGTGGTTCGGAGGTGGATACAGTGCCCGAGGCATCGGACACGACCCATCCACCGTCGACCCGATCGTTGAGACATGCTTGTCTCAGATGCGGCTCAAGCACCACTGTAAAGTAGGTGAAGAATACCCTTGGGCTGGAGTACAACATATTTCACCTCTTGCCAGATCTCTGACCGAGAGCAACAGAAAATCGGCGCTGTGGGTTACTGTTTCGGGGCGAAATACGTCGTTCGCTTCCTGCAGCCAGATCAAGCGAAAATCGACGTTGGTTACGGCGCACATCCAAGCCAGATCGCAAAGGACGAGCTACAAGGTATCAAAGGACCCTTCGCCATTGCCGCGGCAGCCCATGACCACGTCTTCCCACCTGAGAAGCGCCATGAAAGTGAGCAGATTTTGGAATCCTCAGGCCTGCCCTATCAGATAAACTTGTACGGCGGGGTTGCACACGGGTGAGTCTTTTCTTTGTAATTTGAGTCCAGTGCACACAAAATTTTAGCCTCAGTCGAACAGACAGCTAACGAGTCTGGGGCGTTTCGCCTTCCAGATTTGCGGTGCGTGGAGATATGAAGGACCGCGTGCAGTTGTACGCGAAGGAAGCATCTTTCTTACAAGCTTTGCAATGGTTCGAGGAGTATCTGGAGAAGTGAAAAAGATATAGATAGGTAACTGCTTTACCTCAGTCACCCCCTTTGCGTCCCAACGGGAGCTTATTTCACGCCCGCAGGATTACATCCTTTGCCCTTGGTATCGACAAAGCATCGGGTACCTGAATGATTGTTGGGTCTGCCTCTCTGGAAGGCCATATTGTACTGTTCTCCCTTCAATAGTGCGCTCCTTGATTTAGCACCTCCAGGAGACAGCATCCGAAGCCGAAGGACTTTTTACAATTTTGCTATGATCGCGAGAAACCTTATAAGTACAAGGAGGAAGTAGTACGCACTGCTCCAGAAAGGACAGCTAGTAGGCATTTCTCATTGCTGCACTGTCTGATCTCGGCGACCATAGCCCAGGCACAGAGGGCGACAAATCTGCCAGTCCTATTTGTGCCACATCTTGCTATCAAAACCGTCTCCATGACCGCCCACTGCTGGACAAGCCGAGATCCTAACTCCCAGTAGGAGCAATATGCTTGATGAAGACGAGAAGGACCTGCTTCGCGGCCCAGAACCCAGAACTGCGCAACACCGGATGATCCCAAACCACGCCGGTCCAACCAAGCGTTTATGCAAACGTAAGTAGGAAATGGTATCTCAATGGTCAAGGCATCTCAATCAAACACAAATGAAATGAGCTTCATCAATCTCATACAACCAACCCCGCGTGAACATCGTACACTGCCACGACTTCGACACACGCCCCAGACCATGGTGATTTGGGAGAGGAGGTTGACACTCCAGAAGGGCTGATATCATTCTATTTGTCGTCTTCCAATTTTATCGACGCTCATATCTTGAGAGCAGCCTTCTCATCAATAACAGTGAATGGACTGGTCTTCTTTGCCACGGGCCGCTTTACGCGTAGGACGGCATCTTGGTCTGACATTCTTCTGCCTAGTGCGCGCTCGACCTTTGCGCCCAAGCTCAGTTTGCTCAAGTCATCAGACTTTTTCTGCGAGGGTACGAAGCGCTGCTGCGATAGACGCTTGTTTTCCAGCCTGTCCAGACCCTGTGTGAGATGGCGGATCTCGGCCATGCCGGTTTCGGGACTGACGGTGATATTGGCAGTGCCAGAGCCGGAAACAAGAGTCTGTGCATTTGAATAGTTGCTTGTCGTGGTGGCAAAGGAGGGAGAAGCGGAGTAAGTTGAGTAGCGCTTGGAAGTACGCTTCGATGTGAGCTGTTCACGTTGTCAGTCAGCAGGGCGACACTGCGAGGACTGAACAGCTTGGACTTACGCTGGGGGCCATAATTGGCCTTTGGGATTCAAGAGATCGGCGAGACATGACTGCGGGAAGAGGCGGCTGTAGTTGCGAGGAGCCTTGATTCACCCAGTTCTGGGGTCAAAGTGAAGCCAATGCGTTCGAGGACAAGGTCGTTGGTTGTGCTGGCCACACAACGTTTTCTTGCCCCAGTGACCCAGATGTTGCGGTACCAGGATGCCGGGGTTGTGGGAGGGTGGTAGAGAAACAGCGGTGTTTCCAGAACAAATGTGTGCAAGTAAGGGTTAATAAGTCTGAGTGTGCACAGATTTGAGTCCAAAGCAGCGGTGACGGTGGAGTGGGAAACGAGCAAGCGTGGCCGAAAACTGCAATTCCGCTGGTGATCAAAGTCAAGTCCGGACTAGACGGTCTAACTGCCGGTGCTGACGCCAGCGAATGGAGGTCAATTTTTGGTGGCTCTGGCAACCCGTGGAGATTGGCGTTGACCTGGTATTTGAGTCTATAGCAGTAGAAGAGTTGCAATAGAGGAGAATAAATGGTGAAATCTGAGGGGAGTCGGGGAGTAATAATAGCGACGGAGGTAGAATCACTCAGGTGGATGAGATTGGGGCGATGCAAGAGAGTACGAGTAAGTCAGCGGTAATGCTAGCGTAATTGGATAAGGCAGATTTGTGACTCCAATGGATTGGACTTGGAAAGATCCTGGAGCTTTGTCGAGAGAAGAGGAGGGGGTGAGAAAAGGATGGATGCAAGAGATAAAAAGAGGGAAAAGAGAGATGCAGGTGTGCGCATGTGTAAGAAGGCGTCTCTGTCTGGTGATGGCTGATGGCAGCGGCGGTGGTCGATCCGCACCGAGCAGCTGGGCTCTCTTGGTACTGTTAGGGCTGCCTACCCAGGGTTAGAAACAAGCTTGTTTAACCCTTGGTGGGCACCCAGGCAACTTACTGGGTACCTGTTGTTTTCCTTTTGGGGGCGCAAGCCTCCGGAATCTTCCCCTTGTTCAGTCTTTAGGGTCTCATGCCCGGGCCAGTCACAGCCCGTTGTTTCTCCTGGTACCTGGTGTTTCTCGTATCCTCCTCCCCTCTTTCTGCGCCCTGCAGCTTGCCCAGTCAAGCCACTGCTTCAGGATTCACCCCAGAACCCGGTACCTGGTCCACCACGTGGCGGTTGACGGACCTTGACCTGCATGGTGGCCAGTAACCATTGACCACCGCAGCCGTTACCACAGAACTCAGAATTGGGAACCCGAGGGGGAAAAAAAGGTAAACGGTTCATGGGTGCGTCCAGCCCATCGATCATACCACTACCGACCCGTTCATCCCGTTATTCCAAGTACACTTTCTCACCGTTGTTGACAGGTGTCTACCGATCGCGTGCTGCCCTCAACGAGCACCGCCCGTCCGGCCTTAGCCCGTTGGCGCAGATTGCAAAGACTGTCCGTCCTGGTCATGCGCCCCCTGACGAATCTGGCTAACTAATGGTGCTAACCCAAGATAGGTGCTTGATGTCCTGTTTGCCCTTTTGCTTGTCTGGCACCAGCTATGATCAACAAGGATGATCCATTGGGGAGAGGCTAGAAGAAGACCAGAAGGCCTGGTCAGCTTTGGGCAGTTTCCAGGGAGGGTTCTCAGCTCCATCATCTCCCTAATGATCCTCCGCCTTTGGAATCGGATCTCGACTATGCACACCAGTGTTTCACAACGTCTTGCCTGGCGTCACGTTGACCAAGTCAAGCAAGGTCCAGATGCAGGTCTCCCGCTGTCCGGTTGTCCGTCAACCTGCATGTGGCCTGTCATGAGCATGCAAGGGCGACATGGGTTACCTTCCGAGGATGGCAGATGGCCAGTCACGCCAGCGTCAAAGTCCGAATAATTCTTTACATCATGCCTCGTCAAATACGCAGCCAATCTCAGCTCGTTCTGAAAGACAAGGCTTACGTACGTGGGATGCCCACGCTGAACAGCCTGTCAATCCTGAGTCTGGCCGTCGTGGCTTCGTCTTCGGGCACAGAGTACTCGGTACGGGTAGGGCAAGCCACAAGTGAATCACCCGGCTAATGCCACTTGAGCATTTTCCATGTGCAAGAAGAGGAGACCACGGGATCCCTGGTTACCCGGGGTTTCCAGCGCGAGAGAAGCGGGTTGAGGTCAACCTCTGTCACAGGCCAAAGCGCTCAAAATTGTGAAAGAAGTCCATTCGCGGAACAAAGGGAGTCCACACACGGGCTCATTGCACACCCAGGTTGTAATAAGCGGAGTCTCATTAATCGGCACGCACCATCTGATATTGGCTTGTTGGTACCAAAGAAAGGCACCAATGGCTGGACCCCCTCGTTGTCGCCGACCTCGCCATCGTTATCATCATCCATCAATCATGCCAACCAAAGTAATGCCAGCCTTGGGTCCACCATTCGTTAACACTCCCAGTCACGCCAAAATGCTTCGCCAACCAAAATGCCAATCCACCAACAACGCCGAAACTGCCCACAATTTGCAGTGCAATCCATCCTCTCACACGCATGCTGTCTTGCCATCTCAACAGTCCTAGCGGATCCTGCATTTGATAGCTGGGCAAGACGTCGACACCATATAAAATGCCAGCTTTGCCACCCTTTCTTATAAGCGCCTGTGTACTGTCTCCCTGCTGTAGAGGCACGATCGTGCCGTCGCGGACTTCCTCCCCCATTCGCTCCACAAGCCAGACAGCCCTCTCCCCTCTCGCAAGCCGCTCATACCGCTCTCTCTCTCTTTGCAAACTCAATTGCAACTCGCTCGCCCACTTGCTCAGCCGGATTTGCGCCAGCCTTTCTTCTCGTTGCGTGTGGTCTGCAACTTTGGCCAGTGCCCAAGAGTTCGATGTGTTGAGTGAGACATCTGACCCTACAGGAATCAAAACGCCGGAGTTGGAAGGGCTTAGCGGTGTTTGTAGCGGAGAGGTGAGCGTTGAATTCCTCATTGACGCGTCATACGATTGTGACGGGAGGGAGGGCGATGGAACAGAGGTTAATCGAGGATGGGCTAAGTGCCAGGCCACGAGTTTCCGTGCGGCAGTATGGCGTAGGTAAGCGACGGTTTCAGGCTCGAAGATTGATTCGACGAGCAAGGTGAGCTCGGAGGGCAGTAGAGGCTGGATGTATTCCGGGGACATGAGGAGGGAGGCGTCCATCGTGTCGAGGTCGGGACCATTTGTGGAAGTTACAGTGTAAGGTGCGGTTGCTGGCACTGCAGTTGTGGGTTGAGCGGCCTCTGAGGCGGATGCAACTGCTTCCGCTGGGGAGGGTAGGGATGTTGGGAGTTGAGGTAAGGTGGAAATGCTAGGGTCTAGAGTCTGTTTGATATATTGCTGATCTTCGAGAGTGAGTAAATCCGACTTTGCGATGAGAGGAATGATGTTGCATAGTTCAGACAACCGGCGAATAGATCCACAGTCGTCTTGTATGGTATCTGCAGACCACAATGATCAGTCCGCCATCAGCTCTCAAGACGAAACATCTGAAACCGGACCAAGGCACTGGCTCACCTTTTGAAATCAAATACAACACAACATCCACCTGGCTTGCACCTCGCCCGCTCAACAAGCCCGAGAACTCGCTCGTGAGCTGGTCAACACTTACCATCGCGTTCACGAGTTGTTGCTCTGCATAGTGAATAAGACTCTCCAGCTTGACAGAATCAGCGGTATCCACAAAGCAGACGTTCCGTTCAAGCACGGAGTCTCCCATCGATTTGCGTCGACGCAGGATGCGCGACTCCTCGATTGTAGACCACCACATCGGATACGGTTTTGTCGAGGCATAAACTTCGTTGATTGGTTCCGAAACACCAGCAGAAGTTCGATGGGAGGTGTGAGACGAGTTCGTGGTTATGATCGGATCGACATGGACAATGTCTTCGCAGAGTTGGACAATGGATTTAACAAGAGAGGTCTTTCCCACGCCTGCACTCCGCAGTATAATCAGTAAGGCTTCGTTCGCTCCGCTTTTGTATATCTCTTCATGCATAGGTGAAGGAGAAGAACGACTACACGTACCTTTGCGACCAGCAACCATAACCTTGAACCTGCCTAGCCTCTTCCCCCTTTCTGTGAATGGCCGTCTAGATGGCATCTTGATACTCGGCATGATAAGTTCCGGCTGGCTGTCCTGTACCCCTTGTATTGAAGACATCATTTCAACGCCGCCAACTTGCCCACCTCCAGCCTCATTTTCATCTTCATCGCCACTAGATAGTATTGCCTGACTGCCCGTCTCATCTGCATTAGTCAATAACTCATCGTCGGAATTGGCGGACGATTTCGTCTGTGCCGATCTCCGCGAGGCGAGAGATTTCGGACTGCCGGGTAGTGAAATGTCTCGTGAAGGTAATGGTGACGGAGTGACGACTCTCTCTGGAAGGGGTTGAGGTGGACTACTTGTAATGTTGGTCTCGGGGTTCACGCTGGAAGAGCCTCGTCGGAAGCGTTCACAATTCGTCCCCGGCTTGATGGTTGAGCGGCGTCGACTCCCACTCCTTGGTAGACTTGTAGCCTCAGCTTGTCGGGGTGTGTTACGCTTAATTGAGGACCGGTCGCGGTCGGCCTCGTCAATGGTATCTTGTAGGCTACTCAAGGGTGATGTCGATAAAGGCGGTCCGGCACTTCGATCGGACTGGTGCGTCTTGACGGAGGCATCGGGATCTCGTGAGAGGAAGAAAGTAGTGGCAGAATTGCTGTGGCGGTCGCGATCACTAACTAACGAGGGCGGGTGCGAATCGGCATTGGACGACTTGCGAGGGCGTGGTGACTCTGCTGTACTGTTATCAAGGCTTATCCCTGGCCTCATGGTGCAGTCATCAAAGGGAGCCGAGAGAGCGGGTGGCGATGCAGTCGACGAGAAGGAGGATGGCAAGGAAGTTGAGGTTTTCCAGGTCAAAGGACAGGACCGAGAGCTGACAGCAAAGCAAGCACGCAAGGTACAAGTCAAACAGGTCACCGATGTCGCGGCCTGAAGTTACTCCTCAGCCTATCCTAGATTTACCCCACGGCAACCGCAGGCAATGCCAGCGGAACTCGTACAGATCACGCCGCGCGGGGCGGAATTTCTTATCGCTCCTTCACCCACTTCGCGTGTCCAAGACATCTATAACGGTGTTGGAGTCCAATTCCCGACTTATCACGACATTTTGAGAGCTTTTTGAACCAACCCGCAATCACCATTAGGTAGGATATGTCTCATTCGCAATGAGGGACTACTGTACAATTCCTTGCCCACACCGGCGCCATCCCATCTTTAGGGAACCCCGAGGCCTTGGATAACATGTTTCCCCTTCGTACACAGACAAATACATGACCTCGCTCGAAAAAGACACCCTTGCCTTGGACCATGACCCTAGTAAAGTCGATCCGAAGTCATTGCTGCCTTGCTCGCTGGAGGTGACTGGAGTCCCACTCTCTGTTTCGTCCTGGACAATTCTGAAGCTGGCTATGCAAATAACACTGCTGGATCGTGAAAATATGTGTAATGTAATGGAAAGTACTTTTCCAAGTACGCCAGTGCCAGGAAAATCGTTGAAAACAAACCCCATCACTTTTTTGTCGCTCCGCTTGAACCATGGGAATGCAAGAAGCAAGTGACGAAAGATTCTTTCAGTGACTGATGCAATGTTTCAGCATCCCGCACCTGAGGGGACTTCAAGCAGTCTGTCCTTGGCCACGCCCCTTCGGAGTGACGGTGCCAGTGCCAGGCTTTCCACCCCGTTGGTATCCACTACCACGTCCAGCGTCTTTTGGAAAGTTGGTCTGACTTCCGGAACGACCACCCTGCATGCCACCCCGGCCACGGTTGGCGGTTCCACCAGAACGGCTAAAATTAGTATTGCTGCCGCCATATGCGTTGGGACGGGGTCGACGCTCTTCAACGTGAATCTGCTCAGTACCGACAGTGTGAGGATTGGCAGCAACGGCAGCAGCGTAGCCGGCAGCATCAACAAACTCGACAAAGGCACAGTTCTATATTTCATCAGTAAAACCTGAAAAGCAATCAACGAGGCTCGAGACCTACCCTAGGTCGTGACACATCGAAATATTTGAGCTCGCCGTACTTCTCGAGAACCTCTCGAAGGATCCTGGCATCGACTTTGTCGTTAACATTCTTAATGTACGCCATTGTAATTCCCTCTGAGACAGCTCGGTTCGGTGGTCGGTTACTCTTCTTACTGTGATCTGCAGTCTGCCAGCCATTGCTCTGTGAGGTCGGGGTGCTGGAAGTGGTGTTTGTAGTTGTTGGAACAGGTTCAACGGGAGCTTTGGGGGCTTGTGTAGGTTGCGATGGCCTGGCAGCCTTTGGCTGCGGCGGCGGAGTTAAAGGAAGGGCAGGGACAGCAGGCTTTTGGACACCGCCTCCCAACATGCTGGCCCAAGTCTTCTTCGCAGGGGGTGCTTCAGCAGGAGTTGAAGCTGATGCAGCTGCCTCTGGGGCGGGCTCAGCAGCAACTACTTCGGGTTCAGCAGGTTGCTCGGCTGCAGCAGGTTCGGTAACTTCCTGGGCAACAGCCTCGTCCTTGGGACCTGAGAGCTCAGGAGCTTCCGCAGCTTGTTCAGCAGGAGCGGGAACGGTGTCGCCATTGACCTCAGCTGGTTCCTCTGCTGCTTGTGCTTCTTCCGCCTTTTGTTCCTCCAGTTTCTCGTCGACCTTCTCGACTGCATCCTCAGTGGCGACGACGTCCTCAACATGAGATGGGGTATCGATCACACCTGCAGCAGGGGTGGGAGGCTCTTCCGCAGGGACTTCCGGCTGAGGTTGTTCGTCTTCAACGATCTCATCCTCGTCGTCACTGAGGTAGCGAAAGATGTCGTTGAGGACAAAATAACCATTGGGCTGTTCGGCGAGGACGAAAGTCTGCACAAACTTGTGATGCGGCTCTGATTTATTGGACATCTCGCCAATAACCTGGACTACAATATTATTGAACGAGGCCTGAGAGTCGACATTGAGGACGCGCACTTTGCAGTCTTGGAGGTCGAGGGCTTTGATCTTCTCGCTGATTGCCTGTGTTTGCTCTCAGTCAGCCAGTTTCAAACTCCTCGAATTGGATGCATGACAACGTACCTTTGTCCCAACAGCTGGGACAACTTTCTCAGCCTCGACACCTGTGACCAGCTGTGACTTCTTGGAGTAGAACAGGTGAATTTTTTCGGGGCTCTTGGACAAAGTTGTATAATACTGCTCCACAAAGTACCAGCCAATCTCTTGGGGGTCTGCCTTCTGCTGGGTGGTAGAGGTCGTAGTACTTTGAGAAGCGGAGGTAGCATGAGTTGGCGCAGAGGGGGTAGAGGCGGCAAGTTCAGCAGGCTGGCCGTACTGGTTTGCCCCGTACAAGCCATTAACAGGAGCGGTCTCGGTCGCCATGGTGAAATATCAGCGTAAGAGGAGCCTAACGCGGTGCAGCGTCGTCGTTTTGGACTGAAGGCGAGTCGCGTCGCTCGTTGAAGTAACTGGATAGGAAACTAATGAGTTTGGTTGCGGGTGTGAAATAAGAAGATTGAACCAGCGGCGCGGTCAATCAAACGTGATAGATGTTGCAGACTCTTAGTCGATGATCTAGCACGCAGGCAAACAGACAAGTGAGTCCTCCTAGGGGAGAAAGCGACAAGGGATTTGAAGCACAGGAGACGCGCAACAAAAAGAGGATGGTGAAAAGGGAAATTATGAAAGGCCGGGGTATGTGATGGGCGATTGTGCGATGTGTGGTGGATGAATCCTTAGGTCAATTGCTATTGCTGGTGCAGATGTGGCCGTTCTAAGTATGAAAAATATAAAAGCGGAGGCAAGTTGGAGGCACTTTCGCAGCCTTGGCGGGTCGAGATCGCTCTCCACTGTGCCGCTTGAATTGCGAAGTGCAGGTGGACTTTCTATTGCATCTCACTCTACTACTGTCATGATTGGCTATCTAGCGAACTACCGAGAGAACTGCAGAGCGTGTCTCCTTGCTGTGACGTGCATCATGCAATCCTCAGTGTGTCTTGACCTGCATTTCAGTATCCTCCCTCACCTGTACGTGGGCGAGAGCCAAGCAACGCTTCCTGATGAGACGTCGGACTGCCCTCTCGACAAGATTCTACCTGAGGGTGACCTGTCCAAGACAGACTGAAGAGGCGGACCAGTGCATTTCCACTCCATTCCCGGAGCGAGGCCTCTACAAGAAAAGGAATATACCTAGATATTGTCGCGACAGGAAAGTTGCCAGATTGAGTTTGGTTACTATCCCTTAGACATTTTAACACCAAGGATGGTTTTGAATTGACAGAGATACCTGCCGGACGCCCGCCAATACAATGTCAATGTCCTGTTAAATGTTGGAGAAGTCTACATAAATATAGTTTGCACGGAATTTGCTACTAGGAGAAGCGCATTTGGCACATGGGTTCGTTTCCAAAGCCTGGAGGCCAAATACAAGTTTGTAGCATCTTACCGACCTACATGGATATGGCAGTCAATTGCGTCACTCATCCCCCAAGTATTGCGCTCAAGCTAATCGGAGATTGCAACCTCTCTAGAAAGGGACCACATTGGCACCAGCACACCCGATGGCTGTGGATGGTCTGTTTCGCCGTCCAGTTCTTCTCATTGATCGCTCCCCGCAAAGAAGTCGTACTGGCCGTCATCCGCAGAGGAGAAATATTAAGCAGGCTGCGGCGAGAGGCGACTGATGACACTAATTGGCCTTGGTACTTGTGTGACCAGGATTCCAGTTCGTTCGAAGAAAGTAAGTATAATATCTCCTTTCGCTCCAGCTGACCGAGATGAACGGCATTTCAGAAAAACCCATAGTCCTTAGTTCGTACTGAGGGGGTAGAAAGCCCGCAATCTTCTGTCAATGTGTGCAGGAAACCACGGCTCAGTCCACAAGCAGAGTTCTTCCAAATGTTAGACGATGCCGAGAATGATTTTCTGGCGGCGCTGCCTGTGGATTGAAGGAGATGAATGTTCCATTGCCGATGTTCGTGTAAGCTGCATGGTTACAGACTCTGGACGAACAGGCTGAGCCGGGCAACTCAGTCAAGGACTTTTCAAAGGTCCGCGCTTGGATCAGCAGACTTCTGCTGCACACCGAGGGGAATGATGCTGAGAAAATCGGCTCAGAGGACGTGAGGGAGAATTTTTCGGGGTCGAGCTATACGGCGACAGATGTCGGCATTGATCCGACAGACCAGACCCGTCCAAAAGTAGGAGCACATGTCTCAGTCGGTACCATTGGCGAGTGAATTCTACACTCGACTGCGCATTTCCTGTTGATTGAAACCCTGCAGTGCTAGGCCTGGCGAGAAACCGCGGGAGGGTAGACTCGTAGGCTTCAGAAGGTGATAGGTGACCATTGAGCGGCGGAATGGTCTTCGCAGCCATTTCCCCCGGCTCGACTCTATCTTGGAGAGAGTATGAGTGGAGCTTCAAGCTTCGTTGGCTCCCTGAAAAGGCGCACAGCAGAGTGTACAGCAAGCTGGGCTTCTGCCATATGCGAACCTCAATCGTGATTCTTCCCAATCGTTCCTCGGAACGAGCTCAGCGCGATGCAACCTCCCCACTGGCACTTGTCAATCTTTCTTGCGAAAGACCAGCTATACATATGGCGCTGAGAAGCTTAGTAGAATCCGGGACTTCGTGGAACAGCACCATTAGACGATGTATGTGACGGATCAGTCGCGAGAGCCCTGTCTTGAAAGTCATTGACAGGGTTGGCGTCTTGTTCTTCCTTAGCCAGGCGCTCCTTTACTTCGCGACTTTTCTCCTTGTTGCTTTGCCATACTCTGTCCTCTCTTTGCAACTCTTCCAGCACTTCTTCCCATTCGCGCTCTTGTCTATCATCTCCTGTTCCCAGAATCTTCTCCACATCCACTTCTTCACCATTCTGTAGCCTTTTGACGACCTCTCTAAGCTTTTCTATCTTAACATCCGCTCTGCGAGAAAAGGCCATGAATTCATTCTTAACACCAATAATTCGAATGGCTTGAGACCCGATCAAAATGTAGATCCATATGAAATATGTCGCCGGGTTCGTGGGTTTCTTGTGCACGGACTGCTCATGGGATAGAGATCTGTCTCGAAATGCTCTAGGAATGATCGAGTCCCATATGGAAGATTGAGCTATGCGAGGGAGACGGCGCTCTTGAGAGGTGGTATGGCGGGATCGACACAGCCAGCGCAACCGGGACCAACTTGGGTTCAGTAGGTTTGTTCTGAGCAGACGAGGCTGAGCTACGCTGCAGAACAGGAGGGACTTCGTGCAGCTCATTTATATTCGAGGAACGAGCGGTGTACACGATCTGCAATATATTGTCCGCAATCCGAATCCGAATCTTTGCACAGACACCAAAGTTTCATGTCCTCGTGGAATTCAGCTGCGCCAAGTCAGTTAGCGCCGATGCCTCACCAGTCTTAACGCCGGGTCTAAGCGGCGGCGACGTCTCTTGTTTATTTTATGGCCGAAAATGGCCACTACGCGCTTTCAACCGCCAACATCAGACATTAATCATAATCAAATCTGAGCAATAATCAGACCGGTAAAACGGTGCATTATGCACTTAGTCGCCATACCTATACAATGACACCTCTTCAGGACCCTGTCGCTTCTGCACCATCTGATTGGGTTCGCACGCACCTCAACCTATCCGCGCCCACACCACGAACCTTGAGGTTTTTGCGAGCTGTTCTCGGTCTTGCTTCCTTTGACGAATGCGAATCCAAAGCCACTTGTGCTTCAACCAAAAAGGCTAGGCAAGTAAAAGGCTCTAGCATAAGTCGGCCACCCATCAGGCACGCAACCAGAAACAGACAAAAGCCAGGCGCAGTAATCCACTTCCATGAGACTGATGACGACAAGATACCGCGTCTGTCAGAGACTGAGCGACGAAAGATTGCTACCGACACATTCAATTTCACATTGAAGTGTCTCGGAGAGACCGCCAAAGCTCTAAGAGAAGCTCCAGCAAGCAAAACGGAGTCGTCTTTCAATCCTGATGATGGACCACTTCAAAAACGCTCACCGAATAAGGAACCCAAGAAACCCGCCCTCGACTCCAAGAAGAGCACCATCTGCAACTCCCCAACGGACTCGGGCTTACTGGCAGATCTTTCCTACTCCGCATTACTGTTTTTGAGACAATCTGATCACAAAGATGTAGTGTCCACCGCAGGCAACAACATGGGGCTGGAGAACGCCGCACTGATCCTGCTAGACAGAAGCATCTCCTTGAATCTCATAGCGCAAGCACAACGTCAGCTCTGCGATATTCACGAAAAATACTGGGGAGATGAGGTCAGAAAGAAATCTTCATCCCATTCAAGTATCGCGAGGGTTCTGCTAGCGCGAGCAGATGCTGCAGATGAAGGTCGAAGGTTCAGATTCACAGCATCGTTGCAGAGTCAAGCACTGCGCCTTGCTCTACTGGTTGGGGCCAAATGCATCGACTCCGAGCTCCTTAGGTCGCTTCAGCCGGACACTATTGGGAGTCCAGCCTGGGTTACGTCCAGAGCACTGGAAAAACAACTCCTGACATCAGAACAGTCTGGCTTACAGCTTCGCACCATGTCTCTTGCCCTATCTAAGCTGTACGCTCTTTCTACGAGCTCAAAGGGAGAGAACTCGTCACCGCTGGATCTTTTCAAACTATTTTGCTTGTCGTTACGTATCAAGTTCGAATCGTGGGTTCACTCTAGCCACTTACCAGACCCGCGGACAGAAGTATGGCGCCCACTAAACAGAGCAATCAAGCAGCTATTTGCGACCACCAAGGACCTAAAAGCGTCGACAGCTCACACATTTCAGGCACTTGCTTCGATTCAGAAGCTCACAAGGCCATTCAAATGCGAATTTCACATACCCCCAGACTTAATTGGCACTCTGTTACAAATCATTCGAGATCCAGACGAATATCCTCAACTCATTGCTTTGGTAGAAGAGCGACTTCGGCAAACAAGCGGCGCTTCGTATCTGATATTGCGGTGTCAAATCACATTATCACGCCTACGAGCTTCAAGTGGGTCAATAAAGACACTGGAGTCATTAAAGAGCATGGGGAGTGCTCTTGCAGAGCCAAGAGAGCTATCTCCAGCTGACCTTGACAAATTCCTACTGCTGCTGGCCCAACTCCGCAAAGCAGCCGCCGAACTCATTTCGTTTGACAAGACACAACCTCATATGGAAGCAAATGGGCCCTCGACAGACTTTCAGACTACTCTTATCCGCTTCACCTATTGTTCCTTCAACTTCTTACACCGCCACGTCCGTTCAATTCTGATATCATCTTCAGAAAGTTCGAGTGTCGAGAAGCGCAAAGCCTTTTTAACTACGTTACTGAAGACTATTGATGCCGTCTTGTCCGCCGAACAATTTGCGCTCACACGAGACCCAGATCTGGCAGCAGCGGCTTCAGAGGCTCTCAAAAACTGCTCAGCGGCAGTCCAGACTCTTCAATCTGAGTGCGCTGCCTTGATGACGCAGTGTCGACTAGAGACGTCGCTAAACCAGCTTAGAGTACGGATATCTCAGTTATTTTGGGCACGGTACTTGGAAGCCGTCAAAGAGAGCAAAACTCCTTCGGAACAGTCGAGGATTCTAGACATGTCACTCCTGGGCCTGTTGGACTTGCCACTAGCCGATCAAAAGGTAGCGCATGTCGCACTCAAATATGAAAGGCTAGCAGCTTGCTACTTGGAGGAGCGTGACTTTCGAATGGCTGAAACCGCCCTTCGAACTGCCATCAAAACCAGCATTGAGGACGGCGTCCTCGGTGATGTTGCTGATCTGCTTCTATCCGCTTCATTTCACCGGGCGTGGTCACATTCGGATTCAGGAAGCAAAGCCTTGGGAAGAGTCCTAACCACATATTCTAAAACAATCCTTGACCATGCCTCGATAAGCGAGAGCGAGAGCGAGAGCTTTTATGATGACCCGTCATTGCCTTCATTCCACCGTGCAGTGCTGCTTGAGAAACAGTTACTTGCCATGGTCGAGCTAGGCCTGAATGACCGCGGAGTCGATCTATGTGCGACAATGGCGAACATCCTGCTGTCACTGTTGCCACAACCGGTATATCAGGTGTATATCATGAGGGTCATCAATCAGCTATTGCAGCTTGCTTTGAAGAAGAGAGTGCCAGTTTCGACCTTTGTCATCGACCTCTCTGTCATCCACGGACTACTCGCGACTGACCCTGCGACGGAAAATCTCTTCCTGTCGAGATATGAGCCAGAACTTCGCTCTCTCCTCTCCCTCCAATACGGATTTTTGACCGGAGTGCTTCCTAATCAAACGATGTCGCAAGGGGTAAAACAACTGTGCGAGATGGTTCGGACCTGCAGGATTCACCAAGAGACACATGTGAAATGTCTTGATATAGGAGCATATATCGCACCGCTTCTGCTCTCCGTGGAATACGCGGCAATTCTCGGAAATTATGATGTTAGTCTGATGGCTCTGGAAGCTTTGCAACATTTGGTGGAACTTGGAGTTCCTGTTCAAGAGATATCATACAAGCGGATCCTCCTCCGCAAAGGTCAATTCCACGACTTGCTCATGGACCCTCAATCTGCCCAGAAGGCTTTCGCCACGATCGAGAATGCCACTCAGGACGAGAGCGACCCATTGTTCGTAGCCGAACTGGCACTCGCCTACTCGGAACATCATCTGTATGCGGAAGATCTTGATGCAAGCAACAAGTGGCTGGAAATCGCTCGAAATGCATGGCAGCCTCGGGAAGGATCAGGAAACTCCAAGTCGACCAAGGCCAGGTTGCGAGAACAGATTATGTGGTGCAGAGCTGCTCATTTGGCATCGCGGCTGGCTTATGAGTCAAGTCAGCTTGCGGCCGCCATCGTTCTCGCACGACAATCGGCCAAAATCTCAGCCACTATCTGGTGTTCAATCGAAAGGGTCTGTGCTTCCGCACCTCCTGCGCATCCAAATGGATCGTTAGATCATGAATTACACTGTGTCTCCTTTGAACTCTCTAGGCTTGACTTATCCTCCCAGCCTTCGGTACGATTGACGTCGAGCGCAGTCGTTCTTGGGTCTGAGGTATCATTGTGCTGCTCAGTGTTCAGCTACATGGCCTTTTTGAATGCACATTGTGGGGTTTATCAAGATGCCGTTATGTTTTATGAACAGACACTAAAAATTGCCCGGAAATGGGGGCATTCTATTCATACCATAATTGCGCTGAGTGAGCTGGGTCTTCTGCATGCACGAGCTGGCCAGGTCGAGAAAGCACAAGACAGCCTTCAGGAGCTGCCACAGATTACCAGGGATTATCATGCGAGCTGGATACGGGGTCTTGTGGCCCTCAACCAAGTCGAAACGTGTCTCATTCTTGGGGACGATTTAGCGGCCTCTCGGTGCTTGATCGAGGCCAAACAGCTCCGAGTTGACAAGGATTCTAGGTACATCGAGCTAGACGTGAGTGGGCCTCCAAAGGACACATCCGTCTGCGTTCCAGCAAAGCCTACGGGGAGAAAGCGCTGTGTCAAAGGACAGAAAGGAAGCGCACAAATCAAACGTCCACCCAAAGAGTGCCCGTCATCCTCCAAATCCTCTTTGGATCTGAGCGGTTTCAATGCGAGAATCTCATTTCTGGAATCTAGACTTCAGACACTCCTTGGGCGCGCAAACTCGACGGATCGCTTCGACACCAGCTTACAGTGCGACAAAGACGACGATGGCCGTAAGGCCACCTCAATCGCTCTCAGTTTGGTCCACTCTGCGCTCAAAAGTTTCTCGGAAGATTCCATACATAACGTGCTGGCCGAAACAGCCGTTGCCATTCCAGTAAGGTATCGATCAGCGAGAAAGAGTGGCAGGGTTTCAGTGATACAAGGTGGAGCCTCTCGGAGTTTTGGTGAAAAGGACCAGGACCAAAAGAAGAGGTCAAGGCAAAAGCAGGCGGCAAAGACACTCAAGGACGGAACGGCCCTGTTGCTCCAGGCCTACGACATCCTCTGGGAAGTAAGCAACAGGGAGCAAAATCGAGTACCTTGCGACATTGTTCACACTTGCCACAAACTGCTTATCCAGATCAGTCTGCTCTCGTCGGCTTTGAACCAACCCTTGGTCAGCTCTTCTTCGAACGTCGTGTTGAATATGACAACTCCGCTTGATGTCGCTCTGACGCGTGAACGCTTCGTGACCTTAGGCGAGGTCAGTGCAGCCAAGAAGATGAGCACGGAAAGCTGGCCCAGTGCACACAATGTTGACAAGAACCATATGTGCCTGAATTCAGATAAACTGCAGGATTATGACACAAGCCTCCTGCCAACATCATGGTCTGTCATTTCCCTTGGGCTCAACGAGGACAAAAATGAGCTCTTTGTCGCTCAGTTAGCATACCAGAGGTCGCCATTTGTTGTCAGAATCCCCCTAGCACGGCCAGATCCATCAGAAGGAGACAACGAGGAACTTGATCTGAAAAGTGCCAAAGCAGAGATGCAAGAGATCATCATGAGGGCAAATGCCAGCGCCCACGATGCGAGGGGCTCTTCGGTTGATAAGTCTGTCAGAAAGGAGTGGTATGTTGAGCGTCAAGCCCTGGATAGTCAGCTTGCTACGCTTCTAGAGAATATCGAGAACATCTGGTTTGGAGGATTTCGAGGCCTGCTCTCCGCAGGTCATACCGACGAAGGTGAACTCAGAAAATTCGGACGATGTCTCGCCTCAACATTACACAGACACCTTCCCTCGAGGCAGAAACCGTCAAAGTCGTGCGAACACGTGGTTGAGCTCCATGACCATGTGCTGGAGCTCTTTGTGGCGCTCGGCCATCCTCGAGAAGTGGAGTTGGAGGATGCAGTCACCGACCTCCTGTACTTTGTTATTGATATTTTACAATTCAACGGTGAGCGCAACGCATATGACGAGATCGATTTTGACGCCATGTTGGTTGAGGTATTGGACGCACTGCATTCTTACCACGATCGTCGATCAGCCTCGCAGGAGAAGCGAGGCCATGTGATTCTTGTCCTGGACAAAGAGTTGCAGGCGTTCCCCTGGGAGTCGTTATCGTGCTTGAAGAATCAAGGTATTTCCAGGATGCCCTCTATAGCGTCCGTTTGGGAAAAGTTGAAAGCCATTGAAGATCAACGGCACGACCTCAAAGGTTATATGATTCCGAGAACAGAGGGTGCATATATCCTCAATCCGGCTTCTGACCTAGTGGCCACTCGAGAGACCTTTGGCCAGATTTTCGAGAATCAGCTGTCCAACTACCGAGCCATTGTCAATCGGCATCCTGAGGGAAATGAGTTCGAGACCGCTTTGAGAGATAGCTCGCTCATGCTCTACTTTGGTCACGGAGGCGGTGGGCAATACATCAGACCTCGCACTATCCGTAAGATGGACAAGTGTGCAGTGACGTTGCTGATGGGGTGCAGCAGTGCCAAAATGACTGAATGTGGAGTATACGAGCCTCAAGGGATGCCTTTGAGTTATCTGAGTGCAGGCAGCCCAGCAGTGGTGGGAACACTGTGGGATGTCACCGATCGGGACATTGACCGTTTCGCCCTGGAGCTGATGGCGGATTGGGGATTGATCGACGTCGATGCCAACTCAGGCGTACAGACACACAACAAGGGCAGGAATCCGAAAGCTGGCAAAGAAAACGCAGCCAGGCACCAGTGTGATGGGCATAAGTCTGGCCAGAAATCTCTTGATGAGGCTGTGGCACACGCCCGCGATGCATGTTTATTGAAGTATCTCAATGGGGCTGCGCCTGTCATGTATGGGATACCCGTCTTTTTAGGTTAGAAGAGGAAACAGGATCGAGGGAGGGGAAGATCGGAGTGGCTGTACAAGTATTCTGGCGCTATACCAGCATGTATCGACTGTTTGTGAATAAGGCTGAGACACGAGATGCCAGTGGGAGACAGCGCACAAGGTACGAGGCTGATGGCAGCCTGGCAAACTAAACTATAATTGGACTAATCGAAACCTCTTAGGCGCTCTCTGGGCTCCTTAGGCCAGTGGCTGTCCAATAGGCGGCCACAATGTATTATCGATTACGCACTATTACTCGTAGGAATTTTAGGGCCGACGGAGCTCACATGGAGCCGATGCCCGCTGGTGCAGCCCCGAGTTGGGCCTCCGTCATCTGCGTAACAAAAGGCAACAGCCATTCCACAGCATCCCAACTCGCTGCACCTCAGCCCAAGTTGATTGTCTTCATCTTCTTCCCTTCTTTCGTTCAGACTCTTCCCACCCCTTCATTGTTGCAAACACTTGCCTCCTCCTTTCCAGATCGACGTCTCTACCTGGCCGATGCAGCTTGACTCCCACCGTCGTCAATTGAGCATCACCATGCCATGCCCATGGTCCTCTCGTCGCTGCTCCTCCCGGGCAGCTGACGACACCGTTGTCTCCAATGATCTCCCTTCTCCCAGCACTACAGCCGATGTCGAGGACTGGAAGAAGATCCGCAGATTCAATCTCCGTATGATGAGGAAGCAGATTCGCTGCGTCGTCCTGCTCATGGCTCTTATGGAAGCCCTCCGGGTTGGGCCATTACAGATTGTGTATGCTGGCAAACATGATTATCCGGCCCCCGCAGAGGACGACTATGGTGTATGTTTTACCCTATGTAACTTCTCGGATATGGTAATAGATGCTAACACAATGTTTCGATCAGATTGCCTACACGGTTGGATATTTCGTCAGCTGGTTGTATGTCTGTATCTTCATGGTCATCTGGATTCCGCTTTTCGATGTAAGTCCCTGTAACCCCCTCTCTTGACCCTTCGTTACTGACTCTTGTGCTCACAGTGGTGGGTTCCAAAAACCCTTCCCGGTTCGGACGACCCAAACAAACCGTCGATTGCGATGAAGATCATCTGCCTGCTTAAGAAGCTCAACATGATCCTTCTTCCCGTTTCCATCGGCGTCTCTCTCGTCACATATGTCTACTACTTGATGCGTACCTTCGTCTATGTCGACTCTCGCACCCGCGGTTCCGCCCGATTCCCCAAAAATACGCGCAAAAACTGGCTCGTTCGCGCCTTTATGCTTCTTGGGATTGCCATTAGTACAAGCTTGGGCCATGGTGCATTGCAGACACTGGACAAATTGGACCTCGCACGGGTCAAAAATATCGAGTACCTTTTGATCGTGCTGCCTGTGCAGATCAACTTTGGTATCCTCTTGGGAACGGTTATGCAATTCCGTATGGAAAAGAGAATCGCCCGCAGACAGGCATTGAAGTTGCAGGCTGCAAAAGTCGAGGACGGCATTATCGAGGAGAAGGCAGCCCTCCTTGAGGTCTAAACGGCGCTCGGAAGCGGGTGGGGACAGTGCTGACACCTGTGGTTTGATCACACTGCTGGTATCTCTCAATTGCATACCACAAAATGTCCATGAGCAGTTATTACGCTACCACTCGGGCATGGTTGCTGAGCAGTGAGTGATGGGTGTTGGCTATGAGTGTAATGCAGAGAAGGACCAAGATGCGGCTTGTCGACTTTTCGACCGCATCCGTAGGCCTCTGCAGCATCTGCTGAAATGGAGACGTTGGAGAGGGAGAGAAACGAGACAAACACCTGGAGGGAGTCGGGAGCTTGTGTCCATTAGTATGAGCCGGTCCCGTTGGAGGGTTGGACATTCACGGTTCCATTCATTATTAAATATGATCGGTCAATTGTTTCTATGCCTATTGACTTTTGGGATTCCAGACCCAGTGGCCGATACTGCACGACACGGCACCGGTTGCTTGCTCCATTCGCATCTGCTTGTCAGCTATACTCCATGATCTGGCAGTAGCCGGCTTTCCAATGTGAGCCTCGACCAGAGGCTACATAAGTGTGGGAAAGCACCTCAGGAAGAGTCTAGGTTGTTCCTGTCCTGTCCCTATCTACCAACGCCCTCACAACTCAGAGCTCTATTGACCACCTTGGGGGGGTTGTCAAGCTTCGTAGAGTTTCCCAACCAAGATATGTAGATATCTAGCTTGCTCACTGACAGAACTTCCTCTCACCGATACACAAGACAAAGGGGAATTTCTGGATCTCGCCCTGGCCCTCGGCCCTGCGAGCGTCGCCAAACTCGCCCTCAAACTTCTCGACGTACTTGTCCATAGTCCAGGCGGTTTCCACGCGAACATTGACGAACCCGACCTCGTTCAACAAGGCCTGCATGGTCTCGCGATGGATGCCGTGTCGTTCGACGCCGCCCATTCGCGACCGCGGGTGGAATCGCTTCGACTCGGGTCCCGTGTCCTCGAAATCTGTTAGAGCCACGCTCCCTCCGTCCTTGAGGCAGCCGAGCATGGTCGTCAGCACGGCCTTCAGGTCCGGGATGTGATGGAGGACGAGGTGTGACGTGATCAGGTCGAACTTGAGTCTTTTGCCGTCGGGATCGTTTTCGTCAGCCGGCGGGAGATGTTTGTCCTCTGGATCCTCCAGCAGGACCGCCACGGGGACGATGTTCCGCGGCGTGGAGGATGTGTCGTCTAGGAGTTTCTTCTTGAGAACGTCAATCATCCCCTCGGCGGCGTCGACGGCGACCAGCCGCTTCGCGTACGGCGCCAGCAGGAACGAGAGCAGGCCCGTGCCGCACCCGATCTCCAGGACATCGAGGCCGTCGGGGCCAGGGGGTTTTCTCAGCGCCGGGAACCGGGGGATGATGGCGTCGGCGGCGTGCTGGCTCGCCGTGTGGACAAAGGGGTTGCGGTCCCAGGAGGCGGCCTCGGCGTTGAAGCGTTCGTTGCCTGAACCGGCGTGGAGGGAGGACACGGCACTGGCCATGGAGCCCACGATTTGGACCAGAGTCCCTCAGGAGATGAAACCCG
>WJFF01000136.1:85002-98413 GCA_011800825.1 Fonsecaea pugnacius | reverse complement strand
GGGAATACCCTCTTGGAAACCGTATGAAAATGGTACAGAATAGCACAAAATATAATGATGTTGTAGCAGACGTGCCAATCGATCTTTATCTTCGTGTTCCCGTTCTTCCAACTCACCCAGCCCCTCTAAAGGCCGGACTCGATTTTCTTCTACACCATTTGACTCCCAGGAACTGTGCCGTAGGTGAGCTTTACATGCTCCCCAGGTGTAGGGTGTAGGTAGTAAGGGGATCAAGGAGAAGAACAAATGCTGTGCTGCGCTACGTACGGTGGACATAGCGCTCCTATGTATATTCCTCTAGTGTCTGTTCATTGTTGTGTACCATGGCCTCTTAGTTCACACCATGCGGGAAACTTCGTCCTATAGACCTTGTGTATCTTCCTTTGCCTTCTCCAGTCGCCTGTGTGTCTTATCTCCCAGGCAGTTCACTGCACATAGAGTGCTGCCGCAGTGACTGGTCTTCTCCACTTCCAAGAATGGCCATACATTCCCTGTCTGTCTTCTCTCGTATATCAGACTCTGATCTCTGCTCTTAGTAGCGCCTATTCAACCTCGTCAATGCGGTGCTGTACCACGAACGATATCAGATTTCTTCCGAGACAGCTCCGGTCGTGTGCTGCTTTGCCGATAGAACGATAGCAGCCATGTGTCGAGAAGGGAGCCTCGAGGAAGCTAGCAGATATTCAAGAAGCCTCTTCCAGACATTTTCGAGGCTCCTCTCTCATTCCTGTGCACGAATAATGACCGTCGCGTTATCCACATCTCAGAAGCTGCCGAAGATTGACTTGCGGCGGATCCCATACAACATCTCTCACACTGACTTGTTGACGCGCGGGGACCTTGACTCCCAAATGCCCTGGACAGGAGACATACTCTTTGTTCTTCACGAGCAGGAGTTCGCCTCTTCGGCCCTCTTTAAGCTCGGTTGTGTCATAGACACCCTTCTGGTCTGGGTTAGAATTCTCTGGACTATCATCCAATGCACTCGCTGTGTCGAGACCTATTGCTCGTCTGGCCCTTGAACTTACGCACTCAAATAGTAAGTTTGCATCCTCGTCCGTACCGGCCTGATAAATGCCAACGCCGAGAGATGTAAGAGCCAGAGGATCCCCTGTTCCCCAGGGAGTGAAAGCGTTGCCGACATTGTTCACAGAGAGACAGCTGTTGATGCCAAATCTTTGGATCATGTCAAGAACTTGAAGTGTCCCGCGAGGACGGTCGGCGGATTTCGACTCCTGGCTGGAGGAAGCTGCAGAGGGACGGCCCATCATGAACAGGTCGCTTGTTGGGAGGCCCACGAGATGAATCGGAAGCTTTGCTTCTCTGATTTCATTCGCCAAATCTCCCATCTCAGCATCGCTGCAGAGTGTCAAACGTGTGCAGTGGCCTAGAACGATCGTTTTCCCAACTTGTGCCCGTGTATTCCAATCCAATGCTCTCAAGAGTCGAATCACTTCCCAGACCATCGGCTTTTGCATCTCGTCGAGGTTATAGTCGAGGTGGAAATCCAGATGGAGGTTACGGCTGATGGCAGTCTCAATAGCCCACTCAATGTTCTGTATACTCGCATCGATGGACTTTTCAACGTATGGTGTAGTACCAAGAACTTCGACATCGCCAGCGCAGTCCTCCAACGCACGAAGCAGAGTTTGGCGATTCTTTTCACCATGTTCAGTGCTGAAGATCGGGTCTTGGGCAAAGGCACAAAGTTGCAACTTCATTTTCCCTCGGAAGCAGTCCTTCAGCCGCCGGCCTGCTGCGATACATGATTGACTAGTGACGTGATCCAGTTCAACAAAGGCACGGCACGACGTTACACCTTGGGCGAGAGACGTGGCCAGGAGCAGAGCTCCCCGCAGGTAGAGATCTTCGGACGTGTAGCGTTGTTTGGCCAAGGAGGTGAACTTGAGGGCTTCGCTGAAGGAACCATCCTGAGGGGTAAGATCGGTATAATTTGGATGCTGTGACCCCTCTTGATCTGTCGGAGGCTGTGACGGATGATGTTGGGTGTTACACGTCAAAAGATACGCCTTGTCCAAATGAACATGAGGGTGGCAGAGAGGCGGAAGAAGCAAAGGCGAAGGGTCTGAAGATGAATCTCCTGCTGTAGGTGTTGCAGGTTGTATCCTTGAGATGATGTTGCTTTCGAAATCCACATCCCACCGAGACGTGGGATCCCTTCCTGGAAGAATTGCGCTCTTGATCCTCATCTTGTGCATTTTGACCATTCTTTCTCCTGCTCTGCTCTTGTATGAATCGTTGATAAGGGAAAATTGTTCCTCGAACTCGTGGTCAGCGTACTAACGCTCGGAGGGAGTTTCAGAGCTTGTCGCAGGCTAGACAGATGACGGTGACGGGGAATGGTCTATCCTGACCTCACTGCCGAAGCACCCGGGGTTCATGAGGAAGAGACAAGAGCATCATATGATATGACCTTGAGAAGACCATGTTCTGATCAAGGACCGCTAATTCCCCGAATTGCATAGGAAGCGAGAAGTTTGAACCGGGTTTTAGTCATCGTCGTCGCAGAATGCCGCTTTGAGAAACTGCCATTTCCGGGTCTCTGTCTATTCGTATCTCGCCAGGAATGCTTCATGCCTCAATGCTTCATTGAAGGGACCAGCGAGGGAGACCCAGGTTCTCCCATCTACTCAGCAAGAAAAACAGCAGCACTTTTTGGTATCGGGTATCCGCGCATCAACCTATCTCGTACCTCGTGAAATGTCCGCCAGGGAGAGTCCGTTCATCCTGCTCAGATTGCGCCATTCGCTATGCCATGCCATACCATCTCGTCTTGTCCAAAATTCATGCACACTGGAACCTTTCCCGATAACCCCGGGAAATCCGTTTCTGTCATGACACATCCATTTCTGTCTTTATTTGCCCTACATCGTACCATACTTCCTCACCACCTCGGCGACCTGACTGGCAAGTTTCTCCGCCTCGGTCTTGGAGTGTGCTTCAGCATACACGCGGACTGCATCCTCTGTCCCAGAGGCCCGGGCAAAGGCACGACCCTTGATATACATTTGGCAGTACTTGTCAATTTCCTCCTGGGCCCCTTTGGGCGACTCGAGTCTTCTCTCCGCGTCAACAGCTTTGAAGATGGATCGGTCATTGACCACGACGCGGACCAGGCGGTTAGGGAGGTCGATGTAGGTGTTGCGCCAGTTCTCAAGCGTCCAAGATTTGTGTGCAAGCACGACTTCAGCGAACAACATGTCGGAAATGGCGTCACCAACGGCTTGGTTGATCAGGTCAATACAAGCGCGGAGGGACTCGAGAGCATGTTTTTGCCCAGGGGATTTGGGTTCGGATTCTCTGATGAGCTTGATCGCATTCTCCGAAAAGAGTACTGTGCCGTGACCATTCGCCTCGAAATATACACCAATATCGTAGCGGGCAGCGGCATGGTGAAGATGTTTGACACCAGTTGGAGTGATGGTGACGGGCAATTTGAGTACTTTCTCGACGTACTCGGTAGCAGCTCCGTTGGCGTAGGCAGTTTGCACGATGCCGATCTTCAGCTTCTGGTCAATTCCAGCGACACGAGTCATGTCCGCAAGGAAAACCGCCCCAAGAGTAGCGATGCGATCACCATCCAGAAGGTGGAAAGTGTTCTGCTCATCAGTGTAGTAGTAGACCACCCGGTCGGCATCGCCGTCGAGAGAGCAGCACCGATCTCCCGGTTGCGCATTGGAACTAGGAGGAGCGCGCTGCTTAGTCTTGACAAAGTCCGCACCACACTGAGAGAGTCAGTCAACGGTCAATAGGCTCTACGATTTGGTAAAAAAAACTCACCTCGAAATTGAGGGCCTCCGGTTTGACCACATCATCATTGACCACCTTGATATCGATGCCCCCTTCTTTGGCGGAGGGCAGATATTTGATCAGCTCCCTCAATTTCGGTCCTCCAACGCCATTGGCACAGTCGACAGTGATAGGTCCCTGGATGGTACGACCGTGCATAATAGTCTTGAATGCCTTGGCCATCTTTTCATAGTAGCCTTGCTCGGTCGGCTCGCCAAAGGCGTATGGGGAATTCATGGTGTTGAGGCAGCGGACAATATAATGCAACTGCGGGGTGGTCATGAGACCATGGTCGACATACTCAACGTTGACGGCGTCCAAGGCCGCTTTGAGAGCAGTGACCAGATACGGTCCAGAAGCACGAGTATCGCGGGCAAACACCACCTTTGCGGGTCGTTCATGGAGCTGGCTGATGTTGCTGATTAAGGTCTCGTTGAGCAGTTTCTCGTATTCCACCCCAAGCTGCTCACTGGGAGTGTTGGCCAGGACAGTCGCATACGCTTCCCATGATTGCTGTCTCAATTGTCAGTCACGTGGTGAGGGCGATGTGAACGACGCAATCCCATACCTCAAGCATGTCACCCTATGAGTCCTCGTGTTAGCCTCCCTCATGTCGACATGCGATAAATGGATGATGACATACCATAGGATCAACCAACTTGACTCCGTTGTCTTCCGCCGGGTTGTGACTGGCGGTGATCATAATCCCAATTGTAGCATTGCGCTTCTTGGAACGAAGCGCAGCGATAAGGCCAACGGTGTAGATGACATGGTCCAGACCAACATTTCTGAATTCCACTCTTTGTCAGTTGAAAGATTCACGGGCAAGGTCAGGTGGAAGGAGAGAGGTAGGTGTCAGCTTCGTGCGGCTGAACAAGGACGTACGCCTTCATGCGGAACTGAAGAGACACTCATGTTAGTTCCCAGCACAAACGAAGCAGAGGAAAACGTACGCCAGCAGTGCCATATTCATACTTTCTCCCTGCATGGATGGGATATGGCTCAGCACCTTTGGTGATACGATCCAGAAGATCCTTGGGCAGATGGATGACCGGCTTTGGCTTGTTCAAGACCGAGTCTCGAGGGTCTGGGTAGGACATGATGGGCAAGGCGAGACAAGGTGTGCACACAGGGTTGCACCCACTCACAACCTGCTGGTAATGATGGGATGAAGCAAGACTTTCGCCGCCTGATACTTGAATGGTATTGAATGAGAAGCAAGAAGACAAAGAAACAAGAGGAAAGGTGATCTGCGATGAGAGAAGATGGAAACGAGACGGGATGCGCAAGTAACTAAGAAAGACTTTCTCCAACAGACAGTTTGCGCATTCGCTAACTAGGCTGAGGGTGCTTAGAAGCCACCAGCCGCGCCGAGCCACAGGGGCCACCAGATGAGAAGTTACTCCCCGTGTGCCTGACTAGTGACCTTCTCGGCGTCCTAGGGACCAATAGGTGAGTTTAGTCGAGCCGGCAGGGGCGGCTGAGGCGCCCAACAACGCCCCAAAAGAACGTGGGGGGTTCCTTAACAATAATCGACCGTTGATGCCGGTCACGTCAGAGATGCCCTGGGCGCCCGTCCCCATGACCCCTCCAACCCCTCCCGCTCGCGTTAAACGGCTCCGACTGGCGGGGTCAAGTACCTATGTAAGGTAACTAGGGAGAACATAGGAGATAGTTCAGCAGCCGCCGAAGGTAAGGACCCTCGGGTTCGGCTCGTTGGAATCTTGAAATCTTGAATTTGGTCTCGTCGCCGTTATTCGCTACACAACCAACATCGCCCCTCGGCTCTCGTGAGAACCTACGGAGGTCCAGAGGCTTAGGTGGCTGTGTTTATGCCTTGAGTCGCTGACTGGCGATATCTTCTTGAGCATCTTTGATTAGAAAGCTGCATGGACAAGTTAGCAAGAGTAATCAACCAAGAGACATACAGTTGCCACCTTACCTATACCACCAGATGGTAGGTATCACGGTTCCAAGATGCCACATGCTGTGAGCATCTATCATCCCAGCCACCGGAGGAAAGTCAAATAGCTCCAAGCTCATCGCCATGATAATCCAAGCTACAATCAACCCAGGCCATGCTGCCCACGATTTCTGCAGCTTGCGGTAACGCGTGACACTGAACCAACTCCAGAGGATGTTTTGAACAATACCTGCAACGACATTGGCGGCCATGTTGTAGGTATAGTCCCAACTCCACGCTGTTAAATATGTGACGTGCGCCACATAAAGGAGGATGCAGAGAACTGTCCACGCCCTTAGGATGCTCTGTTTCATTGGGTCGTTCTGATCCAGTCGAAATACCCGGATGGGGGAGTAGTAGAGGCCATAGAGAACACTGGCACCGGCAGCGAAATAGTCCAGCTTCTCAGTAATGTTAAAGTCTCGGGTGTGAAAAATCATGCTGAATATCCAACTGGCGAGTCCAAAGTAGCCAAAGGCCAAGTAATATGGTCGGAGAGTGTACCGAGCGGGAATAGAGTCGCGAATTCTCTGCATGCCATTCCGATGGGCGAGAAAGTTCATCAATGAGAACAAAACAGAGAACGGTTCCTGGATCCCCATGAAACGATAGAAGGGCCATTTTCCATGATACTGGACCACTGGCTCAATCATGGGCGGGTCTCGTGCTTTTCGGCGATCGGTGATGACATGCTGGCAGGTATAATCACATTCGGATGGACAATCCCAGAGCAGAAGTCTTAGATGAAGAGCTGAAGGCAGGGGAGGGTCAGCTAAAGCTTTGGATAGCCCATAAAGGGAATACTCACGTATGCTTGCTCGCCCCGACTCACAATTCTCCTCTATACAGACCTGAAGCTGTTAGCATCTGTAAGGAGCTTGACGCAGGACATCCAATCGGTGCACGTACTTGAACACAATCCCGGAATTCCGGGAGGCGGTCACCCAAAGATGCTTTGCATGAGCTTGCGAGGATCAAGAGAACCAGAACAAGGGCGGAACTCCTGATGAAGACGCCGGACAAGCACCTCATGGCCATGTATCGAAGCCAGAACTATATTTTAAGCTTGTGTTTTCTGTGAATGTTCGTGACCAACAATACAAGAGCAGAAAGTCTCAGTAAAGGGGCGAAAACAGGGGGAGCAAGCAGCCGGATTGATTTTGACTAGCCGTAGTTGGGGATCGCTGCTGGTACAGAGTCCCCTCCCCTTATCATTCGTTGGGATTTATTCCGAGGGTCCGAGCCGAAGAGATCAATATGGGCGGAAATGGGACTTTCCACTTGTACAAGTACTCAGTATATGATGAATTATGCTTTATGACAACAGCTGTTCAGTCGGAGCAACGAATTCTTGGCTAGAGAGGCTGCTGCAAGACTGAGACAAGGCTGAGGCAAGGCTGACTAATCTAGCAACCGATATGCTCCCCTACATTCACAGTTCAGTCTGTGTCTACCTCACAGGTTTTGTTGTTATCCATGGGGCAATAGCTCCAGGAAGACTCTTTGTCGAACCCGGTACAACATTCATTGCCAATACGACCGAGTGAGTCCGCGCACAGTGATCTCACGATAGTCTTAACCGCCTAATCTCAACTCCGTCCTTGTCGCAAGAGGGCAACACCATAGATACCAATGGGGTTTCTTCCTCTGTTTAGCCTATCTAGGTGGTATACTAGAACTGTCCCCGACTCACTTTGCTCACCTATAATTAGGACTTCTTTAACGGGAAAGCAGCCTGGCAGCATCGCAGGCTTCCTTAAAAGCAGCGTGACATGCCAAGGACGGGACAAACAGGTCGCCGACTCGGCTACAGCCACTGCGGGCAGCAGGGGAACCTCCCACCATGAACTACAACACCAACATAACACAACATGACTCTGCAGGTGAAGACCTAGATAGTTTCAGCCTCCCATAGAATATGGCATCGGCATGTAAACATACTGCAACATCAGACGACAGATGAGACCTGTCCTTGGGCAAAAGACCTCGTTCCGATATGAGATCATCCCTGCTGGCATCCCTGCGCAGTCAACACGATGGATGCTGGTGATCCAGCTACTCCAACTGACGCCAGTCACCCTCCGCAATCTCCTTCGGAACAGACACCTCGCAAGCTTCCAGACGACCTGCCGACATCTCTAGATGACCGTCGTGCATTTTCTGGCTATGGCGAGGAAACCGAGTTATATGATGGATGGCAAGGCAAGCAGCCCTCACAGGTCTCGTGCTTCGCGGAGATGAATACTTACAAGCGGTTGATTTGGAATAGGCTCATCCCAGTATATCACGGCACCCACCCCTGCAAGAGCCCTGACATTTGACCTACATCTGGATACTCCGGCCTACGATGATGAGGAAACGTTCGCCCGCATACAGGACAGCGACTCGCGCTTGATGGAAATGGTGGCAGCTCAGGCGCATCACAGAGAGGATGGCAGTCCTGGGCAGGATGAAGATGCCATCGCCATGGACGACAACCTCTCGGACAGCCAGAAACAAGAGATCCTACAGAAAAGCCTTAACATGGCAGCAAGTAATGGAGACGTGGCTCGTATCCAAAAGCTGGTCGGAGGTAGGGCCAAGCAATATGTCGATGTCAACCAGCCAGATGAAGAGGGTACCGTGCCGCTGATATACGCGAGCTGTTTTGTGCGTGCCGCCCTACCAAGAGACTTGTTACTCACACTGACGTGTGTTAGGGACACCATGAAGTTGTAGCCGCCCTCCTGAACGCTGGAGCCATCGTGGACAAGCAGGATCGAAACCAGTGGAGCGCCTTGATGTGGGCAATGACCAATCGACACAAGCAAATTGCCAAAATGCTGCTCGATCATGGAGCAGACCCTGACATCAAATCTTCATCTGGGGGTACCGCGCTTGACTTTGTCCAACCCGGATCCGACTTCTCTCACTACCTGCATGAGAACGGATATCATTTCGGGGCGTCGAGCTTGGGAGACGACTTTTACAACTCGGGCTTCTCCCAGGATCGTTTCGAAGAAGAAATGGCCGAGAACGAGATGAAACGAAGGATGTTGATGCAAGAAAGCGCGGCTAATCTGGAGGTCGATTTATCCACGTTGGGATTTGATGAACAGCCAGAGGTAAGCCTACCTGACAGGGGCACATGACATGTTTTGCTGACGTTTCCTAGTCGCCTACTGATCTTGAGGTGGACGAGGAAGAGTTCATCTGGGACCGTTGTGTTGGCGACCAGATGTTTGTGTTTCAAGCTGATAAGCTGGATGCCATCTTTGACCTTATCATTACCAATATGACGCCGCAACGATCCCCATCGCAAAAGCCCATACCGGCGAACCTGATCTTTCTCATGGCGCGTTATGCACACTATCACATGACGGCCTCCCTTCTGGACGATGTTCTCACCCGAGCCATGGATCTCATCAACGATGTCATCGAACACTACCAGTGGGATATGACCATGTTGGCTTTCTGGATATCTAACGCGACCTTGCTCCTCCATTACCTGAAGAAGGATGTAGGACTTGTGCAGGCTACATCTAAGTATCAGCTTGAGCTTGCGGAGCTGATCAACGAAACCTTTATCCTCATCATCAGGGATGCCGAGAGGAGAATGAACAAAGTTCTGGATGTCGCAATGTTGGACCATGAAACAATACCTGGTTTAGACGACATTGCTTTCCAAGGAGAATGGAAGGTCTTCAAGTCCAAGCCTAAGACGAAGGACGAGCCTCCAGAGAAGCGATTTCGACCTCCCTCACCCAAGCGACGAGCACAAACGTCTCCGCGCAATATTACCTCACTACTGTCTTCCACCTTGTTTGTGCTTGACCTATACGATGTTCACTCGGTCATCACATCACAGATCCTTTCTCAGCTGCTGTATTGGATTGGTGCCGAGTTATTCAACCGGGTCATGACCACAAAGAAATATCTTTCGAGGACCAAGGCAATGCAAATCCGCATGAATGTGTCTGTCATCGAAGATTGGGCGCGGACCAATAACCGACAACCCGAACATTACGAGCACGGCTCCACAATCTCGACCGGAGAGACCACGGTCGACGCTGCGCGACGACATCTGGCACCCATTATTCAACTGCTTCAATGGCTCCAGTGCTTCAGTTCGCTGGGCGAGGACCATGAGTCCCTAGTCGGGACTTTGGTCCAGCTCCAACGCCTCACCCCGACACAGCTGATCCATGCGGTCAAAAATTATCGAGCTGAAGTCGGGGAGAAGAGCCTGCCCAAAGCACACATGAAGTTCCTGACTCAATTGCAGAGAGGTGAACAGTCGTTGATCAAAAGACCACTAACGCCCATGGTTGACGCCCCCGAGTCCGGTACGACAACGCCAGCAGGGCGGAACGGAACGCCAGCGCCAGCGCCAGTGAACAAAGAACCGAGCACGCCTCAAACAGCGTCAGCGCCTTCAATATCCTCGCCAGTCGAGCAGGACACAGATCCGCCAATGAATCGAAACGCGCTGACGTTTGACCAGTCTCTCATGCTACCATTTTCGCTCCCCACCTCGACAGATATGCTCATCAGTTATGGAGCAGGCATTGGAGGGACAAACAGGGAGCGAGCGAGGAAATATATCCCAACTGTTCCGGCAGAAGTCCTCAGCAAATTGAACCTCGATGGGGATGGTCGACGGCGGGAAGGGAGCATCGGCACCATTGGAACTACAGCCCAGGGCTGGCGAAACAGCGCATTTTGAATGAGATATTTTGCACGTCTTAGCATATTCAGCAACCTTTCCGTGCGACGGGCACAACCAAGTGTTGATGCACAGATTCGCACTTATAGGTGGTGACATGAAAGAAAGAATCTGGCATGTTATTAGTTTCCGAGCTCAGAGTATTTATGTATGAGTACTCGTACTCGCTGTGCTTGTCGATAATGTATCCACTGTATCATCCCAGAGCACGTTATCTTGTTGTCTCGTAGAGCCAATCACCCACATGACTGATCGGCCAAAAAGGGTCGCGGGTATTACTCGAATCCGAGACTCGGGTTTTTTGAGTACAGGCTCACTCCGGAGGTTAAAGATGCCTACGAGGTACTGGCACTAATGGTTCCTTTGCAGGGGGTGGGGGTTCGCTTCTCGGGTACCTACCGAGCTGCTTAGTGCCTGCAAAGGTACCTACGGAGTACCTAGCACGCTTACCTAGATAAGTAGTGAGTTTGTTCATAGGTGAGAAGGTGGGGAAGCTCCCAGCCAGGACCCGCTTGCTAAAGCCTCCAAACGTCTTCGTTTCACTCAATCGACCACTTTTCACACCTCGGTGCTCGCCCTGCGACGCTCCATCGCCGTCAGGAAGAGTGATGGGTGCTGATGTACGTGTAATTCTCTACCCTGCCATCGAAATCCATCAGATCCTCGCTCTGACACTCGAACAGATTGGATTTCCAGGCTGCTCCACCTGGAACGACACCTGCTGATGATTGCAATTTCGCCAAAATCCAGCGCCATCCCACCAATGTCTCGAACCCTAGCGGCTCCGACAGCCATCCTCTCCAGATCGAGGGAAAGAATCTAATCATGGCTTGCTCGCCGGGTGCCGGCCATTCTTCTTTGGCGGCAATAAACAAGGACTAGGGCCTCTGTTTCTGAAACATCCTCGTGGGCTGTCCGGCACCCGCACTCTGTCGAAAGCCCAGGACTGCCGTTTATCTGCGACAACTCCCCTCCTCCCAAGCGAGCCCTATGATGGCCAACCTTTAGGGAAGATGCTTCTAATCGGTAACCGAAGCACGTCCTGCGATTTCGATACTCGACCCGTCGCTGTCCTCTAGATGTTACAAGAAGACTTGTTTCATCATGGCCGGCGCGCAGCCCAGATGCGACCTCATCCTGACTTCACTGGCATTGCTGAACCAGTGACCTCGAGCACAAGTCTGCCCTCTCCTACGGCCGACACCTCGACAACGTCTGCTTCGAGTGCTGTTACCGGAACAGCGCCAGCCACGGCGCCAGATATGGCGCCCCATGCTACCTTTCTTTACCCTACGGCGCCACTCACCTTGAACAATATCGACGTGATTCAAGTCAGTTATCAGGCAGTCTGGAAGAGTGTGAATTTGTCTATATTCTGTGAGATGAGCCCTGGCTCAGACCAGTTTGCTATGGCCAATGTAAACCAGAGTAAGTTTGTACAATGTCGAGCATGATTGGAAGCGAGAATTGACTCTATTTGGCAGTCGAGTCCAGTGGCACGTATGCCATTGCGCCCATTCAAGCCGGAATGCAAATTCCCCGATTTCCAACCTATTGCAACTTCTTGCTTTGCGATTCCCAGAACAAGACAGATTCTACGACTGCAGCTGGCTTCACCATGGTCAGCACCCAAGGCATCGCAACAACTTATGCTTTGGCCGCTACACGAGCAGCAACAACCTCAGCATCAGAGACCGGTGGTTCCAGTACAGCATCGGGGGCTGCCAATAAGTCCTCACCCGGTGCGTCTGCGGCAGCCGAGACGGCCGTGTCTTCGACCCCTCACACTGCTGGTTTGGCCAGTGGCGCCAAAGCGGGTATCGCTATTGGTGTGATTCTCGGCACGCTCGCCTTGACAGCCGTTATTTTCTTCTACTTACGAATGAAATGGCGAATGAACAAGTTGGAGAATATGGTTTCATTGAGGAGCACAGTGTCGTCGTCGGCGGACCTCGCGCCGTCCGAGAAGGCTGCGGTTGAAAACCCTATGACAGCATCACCAACTCCGGTCCCCTTATCCTCCTCATCAAACAATGATGGGTCTCGGGTTGCAATTTTCAAGACAGGGGAGAATCATCGCAATTCAGAAGATTGGAGGCGCTTTTTCGGCAATGGGAAACCCAAAAGCCCGTAATATCATCTTGACCATGTTTCCACCATGAGGACCCCAGGAACTTGAAAGGACTAATTTACATGTTTTAGAGACAAGACCGATACGAAACAAGCGTTTCTGTTTTCATACTTACGAAATCAAAACTTTGTGGCCTTTGACGTTTTCCAGCCTCCAAATACCACGCAGCCTTGTCCTACGTTTTCGGAATGGCACGTGACCTGCCGCAAGGCTTTATGGACAACGACGGTGCCGCCTCTCCGCAGGAGGAACACCATCACAGACAACCTCTTGATTGTGCTTCGACTTGATTCCAGCTGCTTTGTTCTCTTCTGCATGCGACGAGATGTTACATTCACCGTTCAATTCATTGTGCTGTTTCCGGCTATCATGATCATTTCGCTCTATTCATTCATTCATTGCAAAACGCCCATTGTTCGCCATGCCGCATCCATTCATACATGTCCGCAAACGTGCCGAACGATCTTTGGCTTTCACTTGCACAGCTCTCTCCAGTTCCCTTTGTCTCAGCATGTCGCTTTTCATTCTTATTCTCAACCCTCCTCATCCCCCCAGTCCTTGTTAGTGTCTGTCAATCCGTTTCTGCAAACCCCCAAATTTACATTTCATCATGGTGCAGACAAGGTCTCAGACCAGTTCCGGGCCTGTTGCACCCGCTGGACAAGCTAACACCAGTACTGACCCCCAGAACGTTGCACCGCAGAAGCAAGCAGGGAGCAAGGCATTGGCGAAGAATCAACCGAAAAAGAAAGTACCAACCAAGAGTCAATCCAATGGCAAGAATGCGCGGAAGACTGGGTCG
>WJFF01000136.1:62293-72709 GCA_011800825.1 Fonsecaea pugnacius | reverse complement strand
AGGTATTGTATACTGATATACTCAGTACAAACCATGGCATCCTCGCCCAGCCATAAACAACCCACGCCTTTCCCTCATGGCGCCTTTTTGCCCAATGGTCAGTTCGACAACCAGCAACGAGATCCTCCTCTTCCTCCCGACCATCCCACCATCGGGTATAAGCTGAACCACTTCATGTTGAGGATCCGCGATCCGGCCAAATCCATTCCCTTCTACGTCGACATCATGGGGATGCGGACCGTCTTCACCATGAACGTTGGTCCCTTCACCATCTATTATCTCGGCTACCCGCAGACCGACGAACACCGGGCAGATCTGATGAAATTCGGCGCCGACACGGCCGCCAAGCTGCAACATACCTTGGGATTGTTGGAGCTATATCACGTCCATGGTTCGGAGAAACAGGATCCTGGGTACTACTCGACGGGCAACGAACCGGGACACCTGGGATTTGGTCATCTGGGGTTCACCGTGCCCAGCGTTCCAGACGCTCTGAAACGAATGAGGGAGCATGGCGTCGAGATCTTGAAGGATCTGGGCGTCTGCACCAGAGAGAGCATTCCGATCAGTGACTGGGAGAACGAGCGCGGCATCGGCGTCGAAGTCAAGGGAACGGAAAGCGAGATCCACGCCGAGTACAGAAAGGTCTTTGATAGGATTGCCTTTGTGAAAGATCCGGTGAGTGCGGTTTTCTCCCTGCCATATCAAACCCCAATACGTCTTGTTGCTGAACTGAGGACGTGGTCTCAGGATGGATATATCGTCGAGTTAGTGCCGCAGAATATGCGTCCCCTAGACCCCTAAGCTGGATTTCAAAGCAGTCATCGTTGGAATCTCGACCTTCCCGGGAAGGGTAAGTCGGCTTAAGTGGGAGTAGGCCCTCGAATGACTCTCCCAGCAGTACGATATGCTTGGAAATCAAATGAAACCAATACTGACTGAGGAGAGAGCCAGCTGCAGGGGAGGAGGGTAGCCATATCGTCTTGTGCCATTCAGTATACTCGGCCTATATATATCCCAGATACCATGTGCCTTGCCACTATCGAGTGCTTTTGGAAGAAACGAGGTAGAGGGCAGTAGAAGGATCTAGACAGTAAGAGGTCCGATACTGCAAGGCTACGAGGCTGTAAAGCGAAGATTTGACAACTATGCTCCGCCCTAGAAATGCTTGGTCATCACTACGGTGGAGTATGACTCATCAGTGCGCAACAGATATCAAGCATCGTCTCTATTCTTCCAACTTTCAACTTCACTCCACACTGCATTATTCTTTGCGGGACCTGGTTTGCTCCATGGTCTAGCTACCAAAGGAGAGAACGCCGTCAATATGGACATACCGTCTGTCTCGTTCCTCCTTCCTCCGCTTTCGATCGGTGCATTCAGCCTGAATTCGGTCTTCGAGGTTTAGCCGATGCTTTGATGTCACCACTGCCGGGAGCAATGCTTGCATATTTCCTGTCGGCATAAGCCCACCGAGCAGCATGTCATTTCCCTGTTCAAGTCATAGTCAGGGCTGATCGACACCATTCAGCCAATGAACGACACAGGTCGTTGTGCGGAGAAGTTCAAATCGAGGTTAGCCATTGTTCCTGGGGTACGGGGAACGTCCTTGAGCTCGAAATGAAAGGCGCCGCATTGAAAACAGCCGGCTATTCTGCTGTATGGTGAGTATATATGGTCTGGAGAATGTCCGGTACGCCAGTGAGCGAGCACGCTACATCTTCAGTGAATTCAGCATGATGCGCTCGTTCCTTGTGCTCGTGGCCGCCAGCCTTGTCGCCGCTGAAACTGGCATCGACGCCTGGCTGCGCTATGCGCCCATTTCGTCTCCTAGGCCCAGTCAGAGTCTCCCTTCAAATATCATTTCTTTGAATGCCACAATAAATGGGCCGGTGCATATTGCAGCCGTAGAGCTACAGAAAGGTCTTGCAGGCATCCTGGATCACAACATCTCGGTCATCTACCCAACCAGTTATCAACTCAGCAACACGACGACATCCATCTTGGTCGGCACTGTGGCAGAGTATGCAAGTACCTTGAGCGAATCTCCACAGATCCCCAAACTCGTGGATGATGGGTACTGGCTTAATACGACGGGGTCAACGGTCCAAATCCTTGGCCATAATGAACGGGGTGCCCTCTATGGTGCATTCCAATATCTTTCGATGATCGCCCAAGGCAATTTCTCCGACGTCGCATTTGCTTCCAATCCAGATGCCCCTATACGCTGGGTGAATCAATGTAAGTTTCCTGAAGACCATGTATTATCAAAACAGAGCCTCTACCCCTTCTGCTGCAAGTCTTTGCTACTAACCACAAGTAGGGGATAACTTGGACGGGTCAATTGAGAGAGGGTACGGTGGCCCTTCGATCTTCTTCACAAACGGCACGGTTGTCGGTGATCTGGATCGTGTTTCGGCTTACGGGCGTCTCCTGGCATCGATAGGCATCAACGGGATTATTGTCAACAATGTCAATGCCAACGCCTCTCTTCTCACTTCCGAGAATGTGGAAGGACTCGGAAGAATTGCGGACGCTTTTCGGCCATACGGAGTGCGTGTTGGTATTGCTCTAAACTTCGCATCGCCAACAGCCAACCTGGTCTATGGCAATCTCAGCACATTCGACCCAATTGATCCTGATGTCATAGCTTGGTGGACCAATGTCACGGACACTCTGTACAAACGCGTTCCTGACATGGCAGGATACCTCGTCAAAGCCAACTCTGAAGGACAGCCTGGACCGCTGACATACAATCGAACCCTGGCTCAAGGAGCAAACCTTTTTGCCAACGCTTTACAGCCGCACGGTGGTATCCTCGTGTTCCGCGCGTTCGTCTACGACAGCGTCCATTTGAACGAATCAATATGGAATGAGGACCGCGCCAACGCTGCAGTCCAGTTTTTTACTGGCCTGGATGGCAAGTTTGCAGAAAACGTCCTTATTCAGATCAAATATGGTCCAATTGATTTCCAGGTGCGCGAGCCTGCTTCACCTCTTTTTGCTTACCTGCGGAATACGAGCACCTCAATCGAGCTAGAAGTCACACAAGAGTATTTGGGACAGCAGTGTCACCTGGTATACCTGCCTCCTTTGTGGAAGACAGTGCTGGACTTCGATATGCGAGCTAACCATACCGAATCCCTCGTCCGCGATATCGTCACCGGCAAGCGCTTCAACAGGCCTCTTGGTGGCGCCGCTGCTGTGGTCAATGTTGGAACTAATGACACTTGGTTGGGAAGTCATCTCTCGATGTCGAATTTGTATGGTTACGGTCGCCTAGCTTGGGATTTTTCGAGCGACCCAGAGGCTATCTTACAGGACTGGATTCGGCTCACGTTTGGATCGAATCCGGATGTCGTGGCTGCAATCACTAACATGTCGATGTCGTCCTGGCCTGCGTACGAAAACTATACGGGTAATCTCGGTATTCAAACTCTGACTGATATCCTTTATACGCATTTCGGACCCAATCCCCAATCTCAAGACAACAATCCCTGGGGACAATGGACCCGAGCAGACCGCAAAACCATTGGAATGGACCGCACCGTGTCGAACGGGACAGGCTTCGCTGGACAATATCCTGTGGAAGTGGCAGCCATCTATGAGAACATTTCAACCACACCGGACGATCTCCTTCTCTGGTTCCACCACGTCAACTATACACAACAGTTGCACTCCGGCGAGACGGTCATCCAGCACTTCTATAACGCCCACTATGCGGGCGCAGAAACTGCACAGACCTTCGTCACGCAATGGGAAGGTCTCCAGGGCAAGGTCGATCAGCAGCGGTACAACGAGACTCTCTTCCGGTTGACATACCAGGCAGGTCATTCAATTGTGTGGCGCGATGCAATCACCAACTTCTACCATAACCTGTCGGGCATTGCCGACAGCCAAAATCGTGTTGGCAACCACTCGTGGCGTGTCGAGGCAGAGAGCATGACGCTGCAGGGCTACGAGCCGTACACCGTGTCACCTTTCGAGGCTGCCTCGAACGTGACAGCCATCGTGACCTCTGCAAACACCACCACGGGCACGGCGACGACGACGCTTAATTTCCCCAACGGCACATATAGCCTCGCTGTGAACTATTATGATCTGATTGGCGGCCAGTCTCAATGGACGGTATCCCTGAATAACCACCAGATCGGATCGTGGGTTGGCGATCTTGAGGACCGACTGGGCCACGCTCCTAGCGTATATCTCGATGTAAGTGTCAACGCTTTCTTCTTCATATAGAGCATATCTTGGTTTTTGGATATTCAATGCTTGCCCTATTCCATCTTTGTTGGACAGACAGAACAAAAGCTGACGGCGACTTTTCTCCCAGGGCCACTCCGCCGCGCGAATCACATTCCACAACGTCACCGTCGGACGGGGAGACGTCTTGAAGATCGTGGGCGTGGCAGACGGCATTGAGCCCGCGCCGCTGGATTATATCTCGTTGTTGCCCGCGGGAGTGGTCGATTGAGAAAAATTCATACTACATAGACCGCACACACACACACAGCTCCAATCGCCAACGTCAGTTCGTCACAGCGAGGATTACTTGACCTTTAGCCCTCGCTAGAGTTGACGAGTCCTATCTATATTTTTTAAACGCGGAAAAATATACTCGGTACACGGTATCCATTTCCTATTATAGCTACATAGGTACCTTATAGAGACAGCGATATTCTCACATCACATCATAGATCCCACAAACTCATTTTATGGTCTTTTCCCGAGCTTCTACAGACTTTATTCGTTTCTCGGGTCTCGAGTTACGGATCAATTTCTTTTCAATTTGATGTTTCAACTCTACTCGCCCTTCCTGCTCTCCCTTCTCACTGTCCCTCGCTAGTTGAAAGTAATTGTACGAGGTATACACAAACTCATGGATTCGTCCACAAGAGTGATTAGATATCTTAGATGTAAAGAGACTTCAATGCACGACGTCGGAGTTGATACTGATACTGCTCGAGGGATTCGTGAAGGCAACAGGAGGAGGGGGCCAACGGCAAACCATGCATGCCATGGAGACCACGACGACTATAAAGACGAGCTTTAACGTCGCGAGGAACCACGTCCAGAGAAACCTCGGGGTGTGCGACAATCCAGTCACGGCGCACGACAAGGAACCACGAAGACCCCGCTGCAGCCCTCTCAGCCAGGCAACCGTTCGGAGGAGGGGAGCGGTGAGTTTGCCCGCCATGCTGTTCCTGTACCGCTGTACCTTGCCGTGGAGTTCCGGGATCCTGGGACAGTTCGGGGCCCCCGTGACCAGGCAGCCCGTCGTCCCCAGCTGCTGGGCACCCCGGAGGCGACGGACGTTGCGGTCGACCTCGGTGAAAGCGGAGAACCCAAGGGCGGCTTTGGGTTCGCGGCGGTCCGCGCATTCCAGGTGACGCCGTCGACGTCGCAGGATGGTATTCACCTCCGGGTTTGCCACGAACAGCTCATCCGTCCTGAAGGACAGCTTGGTGCTCGTGGGCACGGGGAGACGCTGCGCGTAGCGGGACTGCACCCAGCTGACGCGCAACTTGACGGTGAGTTTCGGCCCGACCAGCGCCGCGAAGTACGTGTCTGTGAGTTTCAGGGAGAGCAGGTCCGGGTATGGGAGGTAGTCGGCGATGATGTGGTGGATTTCTGGCGGCAGAGAAGCGAGACTCTTGTGGGGGTGGCGTGACGAGGGTTCTGGCTTAGCGGATGTCTTCGGTTCGGCGTGTGGAAATGTCGTCGTCGATGCCATCGGCATGAGGAGCTGTCGTACGGCGATTGGCAAGATTTGAGAATGTCGCTCGCTCTTAAGGACGTTGACTTAGGGCCGGTTATGGAACAATGCCAGCTTGAGTCTTATATGTAGATGAGTAGACAGGGGTGTGATGTGGCAGTATATTCCAAGCTGGTCGTGGAGGAGCTGAAGCAACAGGGCTGAAATATGCAAGAGAACAAAGATAATAGAAAACAGTCACCTCGTCTTAAGGAGCACTGCACAGTATATAATCGCCGCACAACGCAGCGTTGACGAGGAAATTCCAAGAGCTCTGGTTAGACGCTGGGATTTATCGTGTCTGCCTGGCGAGGCTGAATTGACGCCAGCCTGCCCAAGTCGGTCCGGGACAAGCTGGCATTTATCGAGGAATGAGGCTGAGACCTCTCAATCATAAAGAGTGTAGCAGTAATGGACTCGGGGGTTGAAAGATACGGTCAACGGACCATGGAAGGAAATAAATATCGTCCACAAGAAAGAAGTAGGCATTATGTGGTGGATGCTTCGGCTGTAGGCGTGGCTGGATGAATGATGTTCCATTCTATCGCATAGCGGTTAATGACGGCTACGAGAGCCTCACCAGCCTAAACGTCTTAAGTGACAATAATGCAATACTAGGTAATGTATACATACGCCTTGGAGAGACAAAGTAGCGTCTCATAGATCGAGTATGCTCAAGCTACCAGACAGAAAGGCTTCTCGCCCAACTGCCAGAAAATCAGACTACACCTTTCCTTCCGCACAGCCTCAGCGCCATCCGCTTCACAGCCTCCTAGTACTTGTACTAAGTTCATTTTGGATCATGGCCTCCACCTGAAGGCCGGATGCTTCCAATCAAGGTCTTGCACCTGCTTCAATGACAATCCATCCAACTCGGCATCAATATCCTTCGTCCCCCGACGCTTATTATCTCCCCACATCCAAAACAGTAGAAGAATGGAAAGAATCAGTATCGTCGACGAGGTAGCCAAGTTCAATCCATTGCCGATATGGTAGTTGGGCGCGTCAAAGGGGAGGAAAGACCAGGTCGAAATCAAGCCTCCGACATTTCCGAACATGACATTTGTGCCGATGGCTGCTGAGCGGGCCGTGTCTGACACGACATTGGCGGAGACTTGTGCATTGCAGAGTGCACCGTACGAAAAGGCCCCGGCTGCAATCAAAAAGGTTGCTCCGTAGCGGACGTGAGAATTGGTGCTGGCCAAGAACATGATGTATCCGCACATCATTAATGGTGCAGAGAGAATGAAGAAGATGTTGCGACGATCGTACCGCCATGAGAGCAGTGGGAATAGAAGGACAAAGAAGGCTCCCACGACATAGGGCGGAACAGTGTGGAGTTGTCGTGACACCACCGAGTTCTTAGGATAGATCGTTTTGACGATAGTGGGAAGGAAGAAGGCCAAGCCTTGCACGGTGATGTTATCCAGGAGGAAGATGAATGACGTGGCGAGGGTGACCGGGCTCATTATGCCACGGAAAATCTTGGGCACATCCAGCTTATCGAGGACTTCAGTCGTACCAACGCGCTCAGACTTGACCCGAGCAATCGCAAGGTCTTTCTCTTCTTGACTCAGCCATCTTGCCGTCTCGGGTCGGTCAGTTAGGGTGAAGAAGGCAATGAGTGAAAGGCCACAGGTGATGATCCCTTCGATGGCGAAGATCATCCGCCACTCATGAAGGCTTCCAAAATGGCTCAGCTTGAGAATGGCAGAAGCCAAAAGGCCCCCGAAAGCCCCAGCAAGAGGCGCCATGACAATATAGAGCGAAAGTCGGAATGCCAACTCGCTCCGACGGTACCCTGCAGAATATGTGAGCTGGGACCAATGGATTATGGTTGCACCCGAAGCAACTCGTTGCCGCAGGAGAAAACAAGCTGTGAATGAAGAAAAACCTACATCGAGACATATAATAAGCAATGCCTGGAAGCATGCCCGCCTCGGCCACACCCAAGAGAAAGCGCACACCACATGCCGCGCCTATATGGTGTACGAAGGCTGTGCAAACGGAAAATATTCCAAATGCGAGCGATGTGGCGGGCAGGAACCAGCCGGGGCCAAAGTACTTGCACGCCATGTTTGCTGGCAGCTCAAAGAGGATATAACTGATGTAGAAGGTGGAGAGAACAACATTGTAGTCATTCCCCGTCAAATGAAGATCTCTTTCGAGTCCGGCAAGTTTGGCGTTACCTGGAAGAAGAGCGTCAGTTCCTCGCGTGGCATTACGCATCAGACCCTGTGCGACGAACCGATATTGGCACGATCAATGAAGCAAAAGAGGTAGAGCAGAGCAACCGTCGGCACGATATAGAGATCAATCTTCCAGCGCAGCCTGGCTTCAGCCTTGGGGTCAAAGGTCACAAGAGAGTGGCCATATCTAGAATAGTGAGCATTAGCAGCCGTTCGCCCATTCTCAACCCACAGCGAGGATATGGTTGACTCACCTGTCGGTAGCAGCATGGCCTCTTTCCGCAGCTTCATGAAAATTCTCCGTGTGCATGGCGGCAGCCTTCTCGTTCATAGCCTCATCTTGAAGTGATTGCCGGATAGCATGATCCACCTGGCGCTCCTCTGCGCTGTGATCTCTGGAAGCCATGTTGGATGAATGTGGATAAATGTACCAAGTGTGGCGATAATGAAAGATGTCGAGACAAAAGCATTATCTAGAGAGGGGGGGCGACTGGGTCTAAGTAGTCTTGGGTCGCCATGGGATCGCCGGGGGCAGCCGTGGGTTGCTCATTGATTGGCAAGGTCCATCATCCGCTTCCATCGTCTATCGAATGGTCAGTGACGAATAAACAATCCGGGCTTGCAGAGCGAGGGTCACAACCGTGAGTCTTGGCCTGGCCATCCGGAAAACGCACCTGGCACCCCTGTCAGCAAAGGACAAGGCTGGTCGAAGAAGCGATGGGGTCTAGAATTGCGGGTGCTGCGGGTCCTGGAGACGAAATGACGGGGAGAGGAAGAGGACGGATCCAAGATGGCACGATGGCACGATGAACAAAGGGATGGTCTTGCAGCTTTGCGGGGGGACCAATGACGACTGCGATGAGTGAAAGGCCTTGCAAACCAAAACTTCTCTGTGCTCCTCTCAATCAACTCTGTGTACCAAGTATTTGTGCTCTCCCTAACCAGTTTCCCTGTAGCGGAAATAGTGCCATGCTTGGCTCTTTCAATCAAGCTTGATCAATCCGTGTCTTTGTCTCCCTTGCCTGTCTTACTTTGCACTCTCCGTACTCGTATACCAGACAAAAGATACAACTCATCAATATTCACGAGCACTTTCCTATACCCTGCGAATCCGAGTTCGAGTCCGTGTCCTCTCATTCAGGAACCAAATGCTTCCGAGTGCCCGCCCTCTCGTCAAAGTCCTCCTGGGTGCCATCCGTTCCGCCCGTTAGCACTATTCACTTCCGTCGCCCAGAAGACCTTGCGCACATCTTCTAGCGTGCCCAGACACCGCCATCAGCCACCACCGTCCGGGACTTCGACTCGGGAAGTAATAGTATGCGGGGATGAACTGGCTTGGCTCCAGTAGATGAACACCGCCCGCATTCCGTCTTGGTTGATCTCGTCCCGACAGATGCTATCTTTTCTTGTATCGACTCGGTCCGGTTGGACCACGGCGCAATAGCCAAGTTGGGCGTCCTCCAGGTCGATGGAAAGAAGGAACACGAGGATCTCACCAAGAGGAGGGACAAAGCGTGGCTTTAGTGCTTCATCCGAACTCCACCAGGAAACCGTCCCCAAAGAACTACAGACAAATTTGTAACCCAAGGGGCAGCAGTGTCCGGCTTCTTACTATGCTCCCGGAAACCTGGTGCGGCATATGAGGCTCAACATGTCAGGATCCGACAAGAGACAAATGGGAGAGAGACCACGACAAAATCTTTTGTTTCCCTCTTCACCAGTCTGATATGCTCTGTCACTCATCATCTTCAATCCTGTCCTTGGTGTCCTTTCATCCTGGCTGAGTCATCCTTCATGTCTTTGGTCATACGCGCATTATTTCGCATTGACTCTAAGTGCCATCATTAGGTCCTTCAAGTTTCCTCCAATCAAGTCCCGGAACTCCTCGCTGAGCAAGAACATTCAATCCCTAAACGCCGTCCGCATATCCCAGATCCATTCCTTGTTGTTGTGTCCGTCTACCGTCTATAACCAGAAAAGGCCGTCCCATCCCATTTCAATTTCACGAGGAATAGTCGTCATTGAACACCAAAGAAAAGGAAATCAGGGGCGATCGAAGAACAGCAGTGGAAACCTGGGAGTGCTTAGCAACGAAATCCAAGGCGGTCTCCTAGCCAGCTTATTGTCAAGAAGACACGAAGCTGCGCAGGAAGTCGGAGTGGAGATATGGTCGCGTGCAGGTTCGTTATATTTCCCGGTATTGCCGCTGACAGAATCGTGTTGCCAGGTTATTATATGAAGACCAACTCTGGTACTCCATGACGCGGTACGTGAATCGAACGTGAAAAGGTTTGTTTGATGTCTTTGCCGGGTATCACGGCCACATTCTGCGATGGTTCTGATGATTATGATACCGGTGGTGAGCATGCTGTGGTTTGGGGTTGAGTTCGGGTTCGTTTTCTGGCGGCTTTTCTTCGTCTTTTTGGTCTTCCCCTTGAGGATCGTCATTATTCTCCTCCTCATCTGGCTCCA
>WJFF01000136.1:41237-53573 GCA_011800825.1 Fonsecaea pugnacius | reverse complement strand
GGACGCTTCATCAAATGTAGCGTGGAATTTCAAATGCAACATCTCAGCTCGAGGTCGCCACGACATCTATCGTCAAGTGCCTTTATTATGATTCTTTTCGTTCATCAAAATCAGCGTCAACTCGTGGGGTATCTTAGACAAATAACGAGGAGCTTGGGTTTGTTTGTTCCGGGGGCCACCATCTCGGTCTCGGTCACCTTTTCGTCGTAAACGAGGAATTCCATCCATGTGTCTGTCTCATCACCCTTTCACAGGTCAATACTACGGGCTCTCCAAGGGGTCTATCCAGGAAGGATGTAGACCTCATGATCAAGCCGAACAACCATGCAAAGGACGGATGTCGTTTGCTTCGTTGTTATTGGATCAGCACCTGCGAATGATCAGTAATTCGCGGCTACGTTGGGGGACAGGGAGGCCTTACATTCGGTATTCGCAGGTTCCGCGAGCGGATCGTCTGGGGTCCGAGGTTTCGAGTTCATAGTCGATCTTGATATCGAGATCTCGTCGGTTCTTGCTGTTGGGCTTGTTGGAGAGGAAACCCTGAACCGTTTCTCCCTCCTCCACGGTCAGAACCTGTCGCAGATAAAAAACAGTCTGTTTCCAGTGCGTATATTTGGTGTGAGGCCCGGTGGAGAATTTGATGGGCTTGTGACACGCCGTGAAGTCGATATCGAACCACGCGATAAGAGCATGGATGAAGTCATTTCTTTGACACCGAAGCTGGAACGGCTCTGAGAATGCCAGCTCGGCGGGTTTGACCGTATTGAGATCAATAGTGAAGACAGGGCATGGGTCGGTAACCAGTGCTTTCAACTCGACCGTGTCGACTAGAGGTTCACTCAGGGCGCTCTCTTTCATGGGCGAGAAATCAAATCCATAGACATTATCCCAGACTGGAAACGGAAAGTCAGCCTGCGGCCCAACCACCTCGTTGACCGCACTTACATCCGATCTTGTCCTCTTTGTACTCTCCGTCCTCAATGCCCGCCATGAATATCGTGGCCTTATCGGGGAAGATTTTGCCATCCGGCCTCAAATACTTGTCGCGTGCGTAAAGGACCGTGTCAAGCATGCTCTCGTATAGCAGGAAGTAGCCCATCCATTCTGATATTATGATATCGACTTTGCCATTGTTCAGATGTTGTGCAGGTAGCTCCACCTCTTCCATTTTGCCTTGGAGCAAAGTAATCTTCTTTGAGAGTCCGTTGGTCTCGACGATGAGTTTGGCCTTGTTGATGATGCTAGACATGTCGACGCCAATGACATGTCGAGCCCCGGCCCTTGCGGCGAACCTAGTCGGAGTCAACTGTTGTCTCTGCAGCCGCAGGTCAAGGGATGCACAAACATGCTGAGGATGCCTGTGCCGCAGCCAACATCAAGGACGACCTTGTCTTTGAAGATGTGTTGATTTTGGTAGATAGCGTCTCGGTAAGATCGGGTCCGGACTTCATCTTTCTGCGATTGGGATCAGCTTGCGATTCACCACAGGTGGGAGGTGGATTTGGTTCCATACCAGCATCTCTTCGTGGATTCCATGATGATCGTAACTGTGCTTTGGGTTACTTGACGCTATTGTCATTTTGGTAGTCGTACCAACCTTGTAAAGTAGCGAACTTCAGAATGTTCCATGCCCGCCATTCGCTCTTCGGTAGACATATTGGCCATATCAGCCACCGACGGGCCAGACTTTGTGCCGTTCATGACTGCTGATGTTGAAAATCAAGGATTGAACTGTTCAGCAGTCACTAATGTAGTACCTCTATGCCAGCCGGTGAGCATGAATATTGATACTGGGCTAAACAAAAATAAAATAAAGTTTTGAGCCTAGGCTAGCGAACAATGCCAGACTGGGAAAGGCACACGTGATCGATGTCTAGGCAAACTGGGGATCGACAGTGTTTTCCATTATTGCCTACCTAGCACGTGCCTAGGCAGCCTAGTTACCTATTTACACACCTGCTCCAGGTAAACATCAAGGTTATGAGTTGAAAAGAGCTAACGTTGAAGGAAGCAAAAACAGATCCAGGTTTGAACCTAGAGTATCTGACAAATGGACACAATGGGATTTGAACCCATGACCTCTCGCACCTTTTTTCCCTTTGTGTTGCTTGTTGAGGGTTATGCAAAGCGAGCGCTCTACCCCTGAGCTATGCGCCCGAATGATAGTCATTTTGTCAAAAAATTGGCACACGTAATATATGACCTCTATATTATCTGGGTGCACTTGGCGCTCGGAACTTTTCGGGTAAGTGCAATACTAGAGACAAACGATACCATAGAATATCAACACCCACCACTCTCCTCCACTCCCTCCGATGTCTTCGCTTGTGCCTCGCAAAGAGGTTTCCTGAACACTGCATGGACTCTTCTGGAGGTGCTTGAAGCAGTTATTGGAGCTCTCGCTGGCTCCGACAAAATGACAAGCTTTGCTTCAATTCTCACTGACAAGGTCTATCTATACGGGGACCTTTTGAACGAAGTGTCAAGGTCAACAGCTTCAGATATAGGTGGATTGACTGACTGGCTGCATTCGGGTTCTGCTCTATCTTTTATTTTCTACTGCTTTTCAAGCATGGTGTATGTATCCGTTTATCCGTAGGCAATGTCTCTGGTTGGCGCATCTCACGCTGGTCCTTGTAGGCTCTGGGCTAAGCTGGATTGCTCACCTCTTCCTTTCTCTTTATATCTGCGTTCGCGTCGACATCATCCAGCACCGACTCTCCTCTCTTCGCAGCCTTCACGCGCAGTTTCTTGATCCTCCTCGTCTGCCGTTCCGTCTCCCGCGTAACCCACCAGGTAAACAAGGTGACCAGGATACACGCGCCGATGATGCCCATGGCCACCGCAAATGACACAGTGTAGTGTGGTGCATATTTGGACTGAAAGATCTGTGGTCCGATTGCCCCACCAATCTGGCCGTAGCTGTTGACAAAGCCGATGGCGAACGCGGATCCTGTTGCACGAGAAGTGGTTTGAACACGCCACGGCCACATCATGGGGTACCAACTTTGTGCAATCGAGTTGGCCAGAACGGTCGCAGCGTAGACACCCCCGTTGTTAGGAAACGTGTACAGCACGCTGTAGCATGCCAAGATGGACACGAGGAAACCGAGTGGGATTGTAGGGCGAGGCAACCAGGCGCTGTCTGCGAAGTATCCTGAAACGGCGATGATCGATATGGACAGGAAGGACGTAGGTATATTCAGGAGTTGGCTTTTGGCAATTGACCTGTCGAGAAAAGAGAATTAGTATCGTAGATGAGTGTTGTCCGGGTGTTTCAACAAGATTCGGGATACTTACGTGAACCCCAAGTTCGCAATGACCGTCGGTTGATAGAACCCCAGACCTGTCGTGCCAACAGTCATCGTTGCCCAGACGAGCGTAAACAACCACATCCTCTTGTCCTTCAAAGCTGAGACGATTTCGCGGAAGCTGAAATTCATTTCTTCCGCTCGCGGGGCATTGGCGGGCAGGCGGGCTTGGATGAAGGCCTTTTCCTTTTCGCTCAGCCATTTGGCCTGTTTTGGGACTGTACAACCGGTCAGCGCACGGTTTTCTCCTGAGGATCACTTTGAACTCACAGTCTGGCAAGACGAAGACTAGCAAGATACCGAACGCAATTGTAATGACCCCTTCGACGAGGAACAGCCTAGCAGTAATCTCCATGAGTCGACCTTTCCCTTTTCATTGAGGAGGAGGAAGCAGTTCTGAAGCTTACCATTGCCACCCAGAAAGGCCATGTCTCCCTGAGATGGTGTCGAAGCCAAATGCCAACACGCCACTGAGGACATTGGAGAAGTTTCCCAAAGCATAGAAGTAGAGGAGACGGATCGACATCTCGTCCGGGCGGTACCAGTACACCATTTGCAGTAGCACGCCGGGAAACATGCCTGCTTCGCACATGCCGAGGAACCAACGGGCTGTATAGAGTCCAGCCTTGTTCTTGACTGCAGCGTGGCATGCGATTGCAAGACCCCAGGAGATCTACGACATCGTCAACGTACTGCGAGAAACTGCGAGAGAGGACTATTCCTTACCAAGATGCGGGACTGCCATCGAGAAGGAAGCATCTTCTTGATGAATAGGTTGCTCGGAGCCTCAAAGATGATGTAAGGTATCTATGTTGCAATGAGTACTTAGACCAAGTGTAAGGGGGTGTAGCTGACCAACTCACAAAGTAGATGGTGGAGACAAAGTTGTATTCGTCCGCGGTCATATGCAGTTGGGTCATAATGTTGTCCGGGGTTCCCTTGTTCATGATTCGAGCATTGGCCGCCTGTGAAATTTGGGTCAGTGCCTGATGTTGATAGTCCGAGTTGGTGGACTGTGGAGGAAGTAGCTCGTTCATACATTCTGATAGTCCATGTTCTTGAGTAAGAACATGATACTGCACAATGGCATGAGATGCCAATCGACCCTCCGCATCAGCTTCTTCTCCTCAGCCGCAGTCAGTAGAGTGCGAGCCTTCATCCGCGCAGCATCGAAACCGACGATCTCATTCTCGAGGGAAGTGCTCTCTGCAATCTCTTCACCACGACGGGCGACATGGATTCCATTGTCCTCTTGGGTCTCTGAGACCACGGGGATGCTGGAATTTCCCTTGTCGTCCGAGACGAAAAGCTTGTCTGCCATTGTATTCCAAGAGCCTTAGAGAAGCTTAGATGTTGGTACGGATGCTTCAGTCCCAAGCCCAGGGGGTACATCTGGTCAGGCCACGCTCTTTGTACTCGAGCGAAACATCGGAACGCTCCCCATTGCTTACCATTTCTCTGGGATCAAAAGGGACTTCTCCGACGAGATGCGGAGTTGTGTGGTGATTCTAGACACCTCATTGGGTTGTTGTTGCATATCAAAAATGATGCCATCGGTATAGCAAGATGATGCCATCGACAACCGGCATAAACTCATATCCCACCAAGAAGAATCAATCTTTTCAAGCAAAGCCGTTCATAATAGTAATTATCCTCCCTTTTCTTCCCATTGACCTGTATCTCGGATCGGAGTTAGGTTCGTCCAACGGGCGGCGCAATGAAGGTTCCTGTTCCACGGCAAAAGAAGGGAGTGAAGTCAAAGGAACCGAGACCATTTGGCCACTTCCCTGGTATCTAGAGTCAGCCATCAAACCGTGAGATTGTATAATAGTTCAACAGACAACAGAGATACCTCGATGCCTGACCGTCTCTTGCTGTCCGGCCAAGTGATCATTCTGGCCTCGAGGAGTGTCCCTACTTCCCACCGTTGACGGGAGAGGTGGATGATCTTGACGGGTTAGGGTTCGCTAGTGAAGGCGAGATTCCTTCCGTCGAGCATGTAGTTCATGGAGTTAGAAAAGTTAATGTCAAAAGTCCCCTTGGTTGATGCATGCCGACGGACCGAGAAGTCGTGCTCTATGCTCTCTTGAGCCGGTGTGAGAGGAGGATGAATTCCACACTTTGTCCAACGGCCACTTGGCGATGCCGAGGAAGTGGAAGCCTGAATTCTCGCCATGCGTCCCTCACGACACGGCTGAGTATTTCGATAGGATGTGGTTGGTGATTCAGATACGAGTACAGGCCCGCTCAAGATAAGGGGATTTTATTTCTCTCTCCAGTCGTCAAATTATATTGTGTGATACACAACCCTAGTATTGCTGAATCGCTTCAGACTTCATTCCACCGCGTCGTTTTCTACTTATCCATGACTTCAACCAACCGCTCCGACCCCCAAACACCACGCTAGAGTCAAACTATCCTGCTCGTTGACCAGCAATCCAATATCTTGAGTGATCTCTCAAATACAAAAAGGTTCAGAACAACTCAATAAACATAAGCACGCTTGCTAGCTTGACGCTGTCAATCGCTAAACTGCTGGAAATCAATATTGTGTGGCAATAAACCCTGCATTAGCTGAGTGGCGGCTCCTCCGGATCGAATCCCCATCCCAGCCATTATTCTTTTGATATCCAATATTTATGTCCATTGATTAGTTTTCCAATGTCTTGCTTGCGCTGCGTATCCGCTCGTCGCCGAGAGCGGCCAGCCAGAGACACCGCTCAACGATTCCCTGGACTGGTTCAAAGTTGTACCTGGAACTGGCATCAATTAGCCGTAGAAGACCCTTGACAATGATAGCCGTGCTCCTGTAACGCTCGAAGTTGACAAGCGACTCGTTCCCGCGAGTTCCTGCAACATGCGAAGGCTTTTGTGCATTATATGTCAAGTCACGAATGTACAATCCTGGGACACACGTTAGCATCTGCGTCATGGAAGGTGACAAGGATATGACCAACCTAGAAATGGGATGCAGCCGCCACTGAGATCGGATGATTCCATTTCCACCCTCAGATCGTGGAAATTACGCAACGGTTGCGCAAGTGCCTCCATATGCTTCAAAAGCGACTTGTCCGAGCTTGACACCAATTCCCAAGTCTTTGCGAGTCGCGTACAGTCGGTCGAGGTCAGCGCAAGCGTGAGTTGCAGCATTGTTGCGTAGTTGTGAAGTCGGCGAGCATGTGCTGCGACATGGATGTATTTGGTGATGACTCGGGCTCTTTCATGAATGTCCTGTGTCAGAACAATTTCGGACAAGGTCCACTTGACGACTAGGTTAAAGCGTGTGCTGACTAGGTCAATTCCTCGCACGTTTCCGTTGCACACACACTCGACCCAATCTAGAACCTCATCTGTCTTGCTGTTCCACCGCATCTCGACCAGGTCGGACCATTCAACTTCGGACAGTGCAGACTTTTCTATCAATGTCATTTGTTGCGCAAGGACTTGCGAATCACAAGCGAGGATGAAAGGCATATGCGCCGGACCTGCTGGGAGACGTGCCAAAGGCTGTGTGAATGATAGGTTTCGCTGCCCGTTGGTCGGCTGATCGTTGTTCTGAGGCAGATTCGTTTGCGCTGTCTTGCTCTGTGGGATGGGATCCGAGGCTCGTTCCAGTGGAGTAGGGATACGCAAGTTCACCACCGAAGCATAGGTCAACGGGTGTGCTGGTATCTCCAGCCCAGATATAGCTGTCCCCGGGGCGGCAAGCATGGGCGATATAGAGCGGCCCGCAACTTCTGAATAATTTATGATGTCCACAGAGATCTCTGAGGATAGGTCTGAGAGGTTCTCGTCTTCGTCTAGAAGGAAGGATCGTGCACTATCATTGGCAGTCTCTGGTCGTGGAATGCTTGTCCTGTGCTTGAGTCCGCTCGGTGGAGGTCCTTTGGGTAGATGGAATAGTTGAGGAGGATCTTGTGGGAAATACCCCGGTGCAACCATAGGCAAGTCTGTGGCTGATTTCATGGGCGGAGCTTCAGCAGTGCTCTCATGGCCTGCTTCCCGTTTCAATAATGGCAGAGATCCATAAGACTCGTCAGAATCGGCCACACTTCCCGTTGGAAGGCCGAAGATGGAAGATCGACGAGAGGATGTTGGCTTTAGTTCCACCACCACAGGCTCTGGAGTGAGGGGTTCGTCCCCTGACTGCTCCGAGGCGACTTCATCCACTGTCGTGCGAATGGTGCTGGTTAGAGCAGGAGCTGGCACCGGATGGTCGGTGGTCGGTACCGAATTGCTAGGTACTGGCTGAGACATACGACTCAGCTCTGGTAGGGATCTCCTCCTTGCAGCAGTGTCCAGCGGATTCTGTTCCATTGGTGGTGATCTCTTCTCGTACCGGCCCTCAAGCTTCATCAGGGTTGCTTCGAGTCCGCCATCTTCGTCGTCGGGAATGGCAGAGAAGCCAGCGATGGCGGCCTCGAAGGAAGGCCGAAGGTGCTGTGACGAGTGAGTATTGATCAGAGATATGGGTTTTTTTGGTGGCGGGCCTTCTACCGAAGCGATACGCTGGACAGTATCCGTTTTCATGATAAGTAATGATTCATGAGGTGACCCAGAGATGACGCTCGCAGTATCCAGTGAAGCATGGTGAAATGTATGATCCAATTCCTGAACGTTTTCCACCCGACGCAGATCTCCTCCTGGCCTCCGTCTGAGGGTTTGCGGCGGGAGTCGTGTCTCGGGATTCGAGTGACCCACATCGATGTCTCCGTTCTGCATGGATTCTGGGATAGAGGCTTCTTCAGGCTCAATGACGAGATCGGCGTCCGCAAAAGCATCGATTGGCTTGATCTCCTCCCGAACAGTTCTGGAGCTAGCCGTCGTAGGAGAATGTGCTCTATCGACCGCAACCGGGGACTCAGCCTGGACATCGAACATAGCATCGTGTTCGATGGCGTCTCTTGTGACCAGTTCCGAACTGCTACTGTGCTCTTGTGCTGGTGGCAGATCTATATCATGTGGAAGCACGTTCGAACTCCTTTGTGTTGCAACAGCATCAAGACTTGCTCTTCGATCATCCAGTAGTGTAGCCCCAGGAACACTGAGCAGAGGCAACGGAGCAGTCTCCCCGTAATCAAAGTCGATGTCTGGGACTGGAAGCGCGCCAGACATAGAAGGAAAATCTGGACGCGTATCGTCAACTATTAAAATTGAGCCACTTTGACGAGTGGCATGACTTGGCATTCGCTGTGGCTCCTGCTCATCCTCAGCTGAAGCGGCTGGTTGAAGAGGACGGTTAATGGCAAAGAATGGTGCGTAACTGATTCGATGTTTCGAAGGAAACCTTGTCTCGTAGTTCTGACATGCCGCGGCCGAGAGAAGATCGATGCGCATTTCGCCCTTTCTAGGAACAACCGTTCCAAGCTTGTTTCGTAGCTCGTCGTGAGATTTGGAGACATTAAGAGGTAAATGTGCTGTTTGACCTCGTACCGGACCGTCTTGAGCAGATGGAGCAACTGTGATCAGGGTCATGTCGATATGACCATGCTTACTTCCGAGGACTTTTCGTAACGAACCGAAGATATTCCTTGCAACAGGTTGAGCCGCAGACTGTGTACCATGCTCCTTTCTAGGTCCTCCTCTGGAGGCCCCCAGTTCCTGTCTGTCGAGAGATTGCGTGGACTGCGAAGACACAATCTGAACGAAAGGAGTACTTGGACTGTAAAGAAGTCCTCGGATAATGCTTCCATCTTCCACGACCTGCGCAGGAGGTTCAGCTTGTATTTTGCGAGGGGTTGGCTCTCTGTTGCTATCAATTGAGCTTGCTCCTCTCTTGTGGCCGATGACCTTTTGAGCTGGTAGGGGTTGAGTGACTACGTGCAAGTTTGCGGGCGCGTTCTTTCGTCTTAATTGAACAGACACCGGATGAGGAGCTTTCGAATGACTTTCACTCCCACTACCGCTAGGGCGTAGAAGGTGCTTGGGAACAAAGCAAGAGGTTGCTTGCACGCTGCCATCGCTCAGAAGGCCAGAATTTCCCGATATTTGGCGATCATGGCTTGGCCTAATCGCAGTATCCGCTTCGAACCAACTCTCTTGCGGCTTTCGTAAGACTGCGGTTTGAGGGGTTGCATGCTGTGCCTGAGCAGGAGGAGCAACGGTCCCTTGCCTTGGGGTATGGTCAGTCTCATCCACTCCCCCGGGTTGAATGTCTTCCTCCTGTTCACCGTCTAGATCGAAATTCTCTGCACCCCAGCATAATGTGCATCGCCCATTCCAGCAACGCTTCAAGTCGCGCACGAGTTTGAGGTCGCTGAACCCATTCTCTGGATTTGCCTTGACGTCGTTGTACAATCTGTTGACCTCGTTACAGAAACGTATCCGAAGGCGGTGATCAACAAAAAAGTCATCCATAAAATAATTCAGGATCCAATGACGAAGGGCGGCAAATGTGCGTACGCGGATGATCCTGCCGTCGTCTTCTAAGCGACCGATGGCCCACCTTAACCTCGCAAGGAGAAGATCAAGCACTTGATAAGTTGACATATAGGACCGAAATGTCAGGAAAAAATCGGAGACCAGCTCATAGTCCATGAAAGAGTCCGACGATATTTGGGCAATGATCCGAGCAGGTGTGGCCGCGGTGATTTCCCTCACGTTCTGGCAGTAACGGACAACTGAGGGGTCATCATACATCTCGGTCAATCGGTCAAACACTTGTGGTTGGACGATGCTGGACACACTGGACGTCGAGGTAGATGCTGCCTTGGAGAGTAATGGCATGGGAGGTGTAGTGGGCACCGGCTCCTCTCCGCCGCTTGTCTCTGCTGCTTCCAGTTTTGCGAAGGCTTTGATGCTAGCAGGCGGGGGCGCTGCAAAGAATCCCTCTGCCTGCATAATAGCTTGAGTAGGCGTGACGTCCGAGGGAGTGACAGATCCCCTGGTGAAGGAGGACCCCCTCAGCATCGGAGTTCCGTTGGAACTGAGGCGGAATGTACCGATACGATAATGTGGAATAGGAACTTCTAGGGTAGGATGAAATTCTAGAGCCATTTCTTCCGTGGTCTCTTGGGATGTCTTTGGTCTTGCGGTCTCGGGGCGATTGATAACGATCCTCAGTGTTCGCGACTGTGGAGCCAGCAATGATTGGCGATGTTCTTCAACGGTAGAGAAGGACTGTGACCGACCGTGACTCGAGAAGACCCTGGGCCTAGGCGAACGTCTAACGGACCGTTTTGAAGAGACCGTCTGCTGCGAATGAGAAGATGTTACGGATCGGGTGGTTGAGACCTTTTCATTCACCGGGGGTCGTTGTTCGCCATTGCTCAGAATAGCTGGTGCTGTTGACGGTGAATGCACTGGTGAGACAACAGAGTGTGAAGATGCATTGCCTGTTTGATGCGTTGACGGCGTCAGGTAGAGGATGCCACCAGTCCCTACATTGCCAACAGTGAAGTTGCGACCGTGAACATTGTCTGGGACCGTTTCCAGCGACTGCTTGGGCTTTTTAGATGATTTCGTCGAGCGCTGTCTCAAGACCTCTGTACTATCCTTGACGCGCCTTAGCGATACCGGTGCCTTCCTGTCTGAAATACTGGGAGCAGAATTGTTTCTATTGTGGGTGCGGGAGACGTCGGTGTCAGGCGTTTTGGTACTTTTCCTCGGACTCGACCCATACTGCGAAGCGGAAGGGACGGTGGTAGTCCTGGTAGTGCCAGTAATGTGACTAGCAACCGCCGGGTCGAGGGAGATCAGGGAAACACGGCTGCTGAGGGAGGATTCGGAGGCAACCATGGCGGTGGCCATTGCATCAACGAGGAAGGCCAAGTGGAATATCGAGGTTCATGGTCATGCGCAAGCCACCCCAAGCACAAGTTTGTGAGTACCAGCAACCAGCACCGAATTCATAGCATCAACAGCGACTGCCGGAAAGACAATTTTGCTCAGTATTGTGTGATGGTATTTTCACGCACAGTTGGTCCGCTCGGCAAATCAGTGGCCTTGAGGTTGGGAATTAGGACTCATTTGCGACGCGACACAGGCTCGATCGTATAGGAAGTGGATATGGTTCCGCTGCTCCTTTTGCTAGAAGTCCGAAAGTACTGGAGCATAAGACGTAAGAGAAGGGACGGAACGACGATTCGCGAGAAGGGAATGACAGTTTGCAAAGGTCAGTAGAGAGAGTGGGAAGGGAAGTCGAGGGAGCGGACGTTGGTAGCGGTACTGGCTGAGTAGTGTTTGGTGGAGGAGGGCGCAGATGTGGAAAGAGAGGCATGAAAAACAGCGAAAGAGGGAAAAGCACAGGAAGGCGGCGGCTTTGGTTGGTTACCGGTGGTCACCTGCGGGTGACTTCCAGGCCAAAAGTCACAGTTGTCCAGCCCGTTCTGAAGCCCGGGGGGAAGTTAGAGGTGCTGAAGGTTCAGCTGCCACGCGAGAACGGAGGAGCCAGCTAGTTGAGGTCTGTGCGGTGGCTAGCTAATCAGGCTCATTACGGGTGAAGGCGGGCCAATCTCAGCTGCATCCGAAGAGCCTTGATAGGCGCGGATACGTCAAGGGCCATCCCCTCGGTCGGGACCTGCAGCTAAAAGGCGCAGAATGAACTCTGTGAAGGACTCGAGGGCTTTCGCTTACCGAGTCTCAGAAGAAATTACCACGGTGCTATGGGTGGCCATGGCGGACTGGTGAGAAGTAAAGATGACGACGATGCTAGAGGGCGGGTGGAGTGCCCATCATCCTCAAACGAAATATGATCAGCGAAATGAACTTGTCGATCAGCACACTTTTCTCAACCCCAACCTCGTTACCAGGCACTCCGGGTACTTTCTGGTGCTGTACCTTGTACTTGGTAGACTTCAGTAGTCACCAAACATCCCAAAGCAAGCAACCTAGAAGCGGTGCCGTCCCTCATCAATATGTACGAACACTGAGTACATGTGCACGAAGTGCCTTGTACATAGCCTCGCTAGGCGGCCTCAGCGTCTTCCCACTTCGTACTGCGGGAAAATGCAGTAGTACTTAGCTCGCTAGGTATCACACTACTCGGTGCAAGGTACGAGGTACTCGGAACTCATACTCTTACTGC
>WJFF01000136.1:30669-41205 GCA_011800825.1 Fonsecaea pugnacius | reverse complement strand
GTTTCTCGCATGGGACAAGTCACTACTTGTATGTGACAGGCTGCGCTGCCTCATTCACCATCAACTCTTTGCCTTTCCCCCGCCACCTGCGCCCGACCACCCATCTACCATCATTTCCGAAGAGTCATTCTACCTGTTGACACCCACTGCTGACCTGCTCTTTCGAACGCCGTGGTTTCGTCTCTACCAAGCTCTTCCGTTGTCCCGACCTCCAGAATAGCCCCTACTCGGTCCGCGCAGAAGATGGCGGTCTCACTGCATATGAAAGAATACATATAGATGATACCCGGTCTGCAAAAGGACAATCAGTATGACTAGGACTCACGCTTGATCTTCCAGTTGGAGCACACCCACCTCGATTGGCTACAAAGATGAAATGGTTGCATAGTATGTACGAGGTACCGAGTACAGTGCCTTCTTGCTTGTGAGTAGCTTGCGTGCTTCGTGGAGCAGACTTCCACCCAAAGCAGCTGAAGCTGGAACCAGCCTCGAATTGAGGACCGTCTTCATAGGAACCAAATCTCGTCCACATTCGCTTGGCCGCATGCAAGGCTAGAGGGAATTTTTCCGTGATCCCGGAACAGAGCTTTTCCAGCTCCCGACATTGCTCCGAACTTGCGGAAAAAACTTTGGCTTGGCTGACGCAGCCTGGCACTATCGAAGAGTTTTCTCCCTCAACAACGTCTATTCTCGCATCGCATACCACCAGTTAAGCCACAACGGATACATGGAGAGACTCTGTCTGCTGCAAGGGACCGTGTCTTTTTTTGCCCCCGTTCCAAATTTTGGTCTCGCCCAGCTCCTATCGTCTACTCGGTACACCCACACGGGGTGCGTGCCGCGATCTCGTTGTAACCTCACGCCCTTCAGTAAACGATCCCCAGCTCCACTCTACCGATCATCCCTGTAAAATCTGAGCGCTCAGTGGTCTATGGAGGACACTGTTGATCGTATACGGTGAGATGGGTTCCAATTGTGTGCTTGTCGTGTGTCATTGGTGCCATCAACAATTTTGCCAGTGCAAAGTGGAACAGTGACATCTGGATTTACATCTCAGCCAAGTGATAAGGTAGCCTTGCCCCAATGCCTTCAATATGCGACATTTATCATCCACAAAATTTTCACATTCTCCGCCTTGGTTATCTTCTGTCACTGTTTTCTATTCGTTGCCTGCTATCGCATATTGCCGATGATCGACGCATACTGCCGACCCTTTGGTGTATATCTTAATATGAATCCCCCCTCAGCTCTAGCTGCCATCCGCGTCTCTTGGGTTATCAGCTTTTCGCCGTCAGGAGATTAACCCTTTGTCATCATTCCCCCAACAACAATCCACAATGGAGAAGGACGTTGAAGCAATGTCGGCAAGCCCCAGTGGCAGCTCCGACTTCTCCCAAGGAAAGGTCGAATTTCCTCGAGCGTCAACCGCATTCGGTCGCTTCGTGGATGGGTTTAAACGGAATCCCCATGCTCGGGTCACGACTCAGGCCTGTGATGCGAATGGCAGGGTGCTCGCAGACCAACCTCCCGCCGAGCCGGCTTTGGCAATGAAGTTGAAGGCACGCCATCTCCAGATGATTGCAATTGGGGGTTCGATCGGGACTGGCCTCTTTGTAGGCTCTGGTTCGGCGCTGGCTAATGGAGGCCCTGCATCACTGATCATCGCGTATGGTCTCATAGGCATCACGTTGTACTGCACGACCCATGCTCTTGGTGAACTTGCAGTGCAGTATCCGGTTGCTGGGGCATTCTCTGTTTACGCCAGTAGATTCGTGGACGAGGCCTGGGGCTTCGCAATGGGCTGGAAGTGAGTCGTACTGCTGATCCCTTACCCTATTGAGACTGACTGTTTCTCCAGCTATGCGCTCCAGTGGCTTGTGACACTTCCGCTTGAAATCGTCGCCGCGTCTCTTACACTTGAATTCTGGCCTGGCACTCGGGATGTCAATGGGGCTGCTTGGGTGACCATATTCTTGGTAGCCATTATCCTCATCAACTTCTTCGGTGTCAGAGGCTATGGCGAAGCCGAATTCGTCTTCTCGATCATCAAAGTCATCGCCGTCATTGGCTTCATCATACTCGGTATCATTATCAATACTGGTGGAGTTCCAGGCGATTCCCGAGGCTATATCGGCACTCACTACTGGTATGATCCAGGCGCTTTTGTAAGCCAAGCCCTGTTTCCCATATCTTGCCTGGAGACTGATTTTCTCTTAGAACCACGGATTCAAGGGCTTATGCTCTGTGTTTGTCACAGCCGCATTCTCCTTCAGTGGAACCGAGTTGGTAGGCCTAGCTGCTGCTGAGACCGAGAACCCTCGCATCGCATTACCTACGGCCGTGAAGCAAGTCTTCTGGCGAATCGCCCTATTTTATATGGTGTCTCTTACCATTGTGGGCGTCCTCGTTCCCTACAATGACCCACAACTTCTCAACGGCAGCTCCTCGTCCGACGCCAACGCCTCTCCGTTTGTCATTGCCGTCCGCAACGCCGGCATCGATGCGGTGCCTTCCATTATGAATGTCGTCATCCTCATTGCAGTCCTGTCTGTTGGAAACTCCTCCGTTTATGGCTCCAGCCGTACTCTAGCTGCACTCGCAGATATGGGACAGGCCCCCAAGATCCTGGGCTATGTTGACCGTGAAGGCCGTCCGTTGGTTGCGATTATTGTCTCCTCTCTCGTCGGGTTTCTTTGTTACATTGTCGCGGCTGGTCCGGACACTACAACCCAGGCTTTCAACTGGATGATTGCTATTAGCGGCCTGGCTTCAATTTTCACCTGGTAAGTAGTGCTGAACTTCCGAAAATCCCGTGCTCTGACTGACCTGTGTATCCAAGGGGCACCATCTGCCTATGCCACATCCGCTTCCGCAGTGCCTGGCGCCTTGCCGGCCGTAGTTTGGGCGAACTTGCCTTCAAATCACAGGCCACTGTGTATGGCTCCTGGATAGGACTGCTCATGAACATCCTGATTCTCGTGGCGCAGTTCTGGACAGGCTTTGCACCTGTTGGCTATGCTGACATGTCTGCCTCCGAGTTGGTGGAGTATTTCTTTGAGGTCTACCTTGCAGCACCTATCGTCCTCGCCATGTTTCTTGGCTATAAGCTAATAAAGAGGACCAAGATCCGAAAGATCAGCGAGATTGATATTACAAGCGGGAGGAGAGAAGTCCACAACCTCAAGGAGATACTAGAAGTGGAGCGCAGAATTCAAACTACATGGCCATGGTGGAAGAAGATCTGGAAGACTGTCTGCTAGACACGACGGGCTTGACACGACTTGTACAAATATACGCAAAATTAATGCGAATCACTTGCCTTGGACGAAGTAGTCCTTTGCATTTGCAGTGAGAAACTAGTGTTTCTTGAAGTCACAGATTTTGTCTTGACCCTCGAGCGACCCTGTAAGTGCTTGTCTTAGTATGGCGAGGCTGATGGGGCAGCCGCCAAGGCTGAATTCCCCCCAGCGAGCTCAGCTTCACTTATCCAATGCCTCTATTACATCCCCTGCGCCATTTTACATCTGTCAAGCAATGCAACTACTGGATGTTACATCAATACTACGCAGACAGCAGGAGTCCCTTCCATCATGCATGTCTTCTCGCGCTCTTGTGCTTCCTGCCACCCTAGATCAATGCATTGCTCGCATGGGAGAAGCCTGATCGGAGAATCTGAAACACTATCGGTTGGAGGGCGGTCAAAGCATGGCAGTACTCTCTTGACCCAATCCCTCCCAGTCAGGTCACTGACATCTTCAATGCAGGCAGCCGTCAGGTCAAACTCGCCAAAACCTTGACGCTGCAAAGTGGCGCGGGTGAAGGCCATGGTCAAAGAGCACGCTGCGCCTTTGCTTCTGGTGGAGCCTCTTGCCAGCTCTGCCTCACCTCGACATTCAAGACGAGCAAACAGTCACGCGCAGCATCTTAGGGGAAGATCTGGCTCTTTTAAAAAAGGCTTTCCCTCTTCACCTTCAACAACTCCTGCTCCTGACTACAACCTGCTACCTCCACCACTGGCGTCCTCAAGATGACACAAATTGGCATTCAGACCGCCGAGCATGAAGAAATTCTAAACCTCATCGACACTCTGCGATTCCAAGGCATTAGTCGTTATGTTGACCTGCCCCAGGTTGTTGTCTGCGGCGACCAAAGCTCCGGCAAATCTAGCGTCCTAGAAGCTATTTCGGGCCTCCGCTTTCCTACCAAAGACAACCTCTGTACCCGGTTCGCGACTGAACTTATCCTACGACGTGGTCCTGCTCCCAAAGTTGTTGTCACCATCATTCCAAATGCCGACCGTACAGAGCATGAGGCCGAACGCCTCTCAAACTTCCTACCTCTGTCGACCTCCGTCGCCGACTTTGCAGATATTGTCAAATCCGCCGAGAAAGCAATGGGATTGGACAACGACAACACCGTCTTCTCCACGGACATCCTGAGAGTCGAGCTTTGTGGCCCACACCAGCCAAACTTGACCCTTGTTGATCTCCCGGGCATCTTTTGGGCGGGCAATCGTTCCCAGTCAGACAATGATGCCGAGCTGGTACAATCCCTCGTCAAGTCATACATGAAGAGTAAGAGGAGCATCATCTTGGCAGTCGTGTCAGCCAAAAACGACCTGGCAAATCAAATCATCACCAAGCTCGCGCGAGAAATTGACCCTAGAGGCCAACGGACCCTGGGTATTATCACTAAGCCAGACCTGCTATTTGCCGGATCTGACAGTGAGGCTGCCTTTGTAGAACTGGCGAAGAACGAGGATGTCTAGTTCAAACTGGGATGGCATGTTCTCAAGAACCGCGACTACGATACCAAAGACACAACTTCTGCCGAGCGAGATGCTGCCGAGAAAGAGTTTTTCAAATCCCGCGTGTGGTCCTCGGCGCTGCCCAGCAGCCAACTTGGAATTGATAACCTGCGCCCCCCGACTCAGTCGTGTTTTGCTCGGTCAAATTCTCGCAGAACTTCCTTCTTTTGTACGAGACGTCGAGAGAGAATTGACACTCTGTAAGGGCAAGTTGGCGGCTCTCGGTGTTTCGCGGGGGTCACTCCTTGAACAACGCACATACCTTTTCCACGCAAGTCAGCAGTTCGTTGATCTCACCAAGTCTTCCGTCCGTGGTACATACGAGGATCCATTCTTTGGAAGCTCAGATACCGACAAGGGCTACAACAAACGTCTGCGAGCTGTTGTTCAACACACACTAACTACCTTTGCTGCGAGAATGCGCGCTGAAGGTCATGCCCAGGAAATTGTTGACAAAGCAATAGATGCACGGTCGGAGAGAAAATTCGGTCCACAGCTCATTTCTCGCAAGTCGTATCTCGATTCTGTTGAGGCGCGTATGCGTCGTAACCGAGGTCGTGAACTCCCTGGTCTCTTCAACCCCTCCATTGTGGACGAGTTGTTCTTTGATCAATGCAGGCCGTGGCAACATCTGCTTCACGAGACGGAGGAAAAATTGGCCGCCGCAGCAAGAACGACAGTCGAGCTTGTGGTGGAGCATATCTCTGATTCTGTCACTGGGGACGGCATTATGAGATTCCTCATCCGACCCAACTTAGAGGCCGTTGTCACTAAGCTGCACAAAAAGGTTGAGGAGGTGCTCAAACCACATATGAAGGGTCATGCTGTCACATACAATCACTACTTTACCGAAAATCTGCAGAAGAAGCGCCGCGATGCAGAGCGAGATGGGCTGGCAGAGAAAATCCGGGCATTTTATGGCGGAGGCACAGACCCTACTTCGGACAACCTGGATGACAGAATGTACCACTCTGGCACGGACACAGGGGCCCTTCTAGCAGCCCTACTCCAGGATACAGAGTCGGATATGTCTAGATTTGCATGCATTGACGCGACGAATGCCATGGAAGCTTACTACAAGGTGAGTCGGCTATCAATCTTTGGTGCTGTCCACACGATTGACATTAAAAGGTTGCGCTAAAGTCTATCATCGACTCCTTCGGGGTGTATGCTGTGGAACAATGTCTTCTGAACGAACTCCCAGAAATTTTCAAGCCAGAAATGGTCTTCCAGCTGGATGATGCTATGGTCACCAGGATCGCGGGCGAATCCCCAGAGTCGCAAGCCGAACGGGAAGAGCTCAACAAGAAGTTGAAAGTGCTTGGGGATACCATGACCACCTTAAGACGCTTGAGAACAGCTGGAATATCCAGTGAGTCTCTCTCCATTCCATGTACTTTTTAGCCCAGAGCTGACTGGCGGCTTTCTAGCAGACGACCAAGTTTCCGAATCCAGCCCGAACTCTGAAGGAGAGGAGCTCGATATGAGCTTTGGAATCTTTGATTGAAGTGGTTCCTGGCCAGCCGCCGATGTCTGACATGTCTCGTGTTGTATGGAGGGCGGAGAAAATTCTTGTTGGGAACATCATTACAAGGCGAGCAGAAAGTCAAGACGAAATCACTTTGACGACAAGAACGAGACAATTGGCCGGGCTTCTTGGGTGTTGGTTACAACGGTAGGCAGAGGAGAAGAAGCATTCTGTGGTTCTTTTATTCGCGGAGTTTTTTCTTTTCTCGCTAGATTTCATACAACATCATTAAGACGGAGGTCTCTATTCATAAACGCTTAACCAATCTCGTTCCACGGTAGAGGAATTAATACCAAAGTTTCCCTCATGTCAACCGAGACGCAAGCGACAACTTCAAACAATTTCCAGTTCATCCTCGCTGTCACTCTCGACGCCGATGCCGACACTCGGGCTTTCACCACCCACGGCCCCAAGAGAATCTCTGCCCGCCTCTCGAATACCCTTTTCGGTGACGAAGCGCGTTTTCTTGACGGGCGAGAGACGCACATCTGCCGCGGTGCGCTTTCTGTTTTCATTTGTCGTGTTGCTCGTGCTGGTCAAGATACTTCCGAAAATGGGACCAGAGCGCCGGGTGCCCGTCTCGCCCGCGACCGGCATCTTTGCATTTCGCTTTTCTCTCGTCGGATCGTCGTCCTTCGCCCTCGCCTTCTGCCGCATGTACTCTGCACCGGCGCTCTCGAAACCAAACCCGCCGTGCTCTCTCGAACCGAGCTTCTCCGCGATCTCGCGCTCCTTCGCCTGCGCGGCGAGGCGTTTCCTCACGCGGCTGTCGCGATCGCTGGGCCGGGAAAGCTGCCCGTCTTGACCGGGCAGAAAGGGATCGTCGTTGTCCAGAAGATGTGGGCCGAAGCCTGCGCGATGAGCATGCCCGGCACTTTTGGGTCCCGTGCTTGCGACGTAATAGTGACTTTCTGTGGTTCTGTCATACCGTCGTCCGTCCCGTGTCGACAAACCTCCTTTCCCACCATTTTCATCCCGAGTCTTGGGACGATTCTTCCACTCCCCGAAACCATTCGTGCCAGTGTTGACACCCATTCTTTTCGCTTTTGTCCTATTGATTTCTGCGTTAAGATGCCATTCGCATATCTCAGTCTTGGCTGCGTTTACCCAGCTTCCACATTCTTTCCCGTCCTTTTTAAGAGTTTTACAATATCCCAAGTCTCGAGCTGTGCCAATTTCCAGGATGGTATCAGAATCATCGGCCAGGGATAGAGAAAATGCACCCGTGTCAGCCTTTCCTGGTTTGGGCGGGAGAATACACGGGTTGAGGATTGCCACGACAGTACCAGGCGTGAGCCGGTGGTAGCGAGGGAGGGCAGTACTGAACAGGTACAAGTCGATAGTCCACTGCAAATCCGTGAGAGTCAAAGCCATGAAGCGGCGGTGATTTCGCGAGCCGTCCTCCCACTGGCGTTCCCAGTCTTTGTTCCCAACCGTGCCACTGTCGGAATTAGGGGTCTTGTGGTCCATAGGAGAGGACTTGGAAGCAATCACCGCAAAAACAACAAAGTCATATATAGACTCTGGTAACTCATATGCTGGAGACTTGACGGCCTTGAGAAGGTCTGGGATACGTAGGATGGTATACTGTTCGGTGGGAAGTGTGCGTTTGAGGAACGAGTGCGGCAGGATTCGTGATGACAAGTGTAGTCCAGAGAAGCCTTCGAAAAGAGCAGCGTCTCCTGTGTGGATATCTGGCTCTGTATTGTCCCTAGAGGGTGATGTTCTGAGATTGGGCATAGTTCGACTCTTCTTAAGTTGCCGACTGCCAGCATTTGCTTCTGACGTGGCCTGGAGGACTTCGTTACGACTATATTCGAAATATTGTCTCGTAGGTGACTTTGAAGCCTGTTGATTGCGTCTCTCCTCCGCGGCCGATCTGTACTGGTCGATTTCCGTCTGATCAAGGGCAAATCCTCTGCTGCGGTTTTGAATCGTCGTGGCACGACGTTGTTCAAGGGTCGTCTCCCTATGGCGTGCTTCGGTCATTCGCTCGCTGAATGTTTTTCTGGGCTCGCTCTTCAGGGTAGACCTGGACGAGGTCGCTGATCTCGCTGAGTTGAATGCTGAAGATCGGGAGCGTGGTCTGTCATTGCTGGGAAGTGAAGTGTTCGTTCTCGTCGAACGATGGCCATTGTTGGTAGTATTAGCTCTGCGTAGTGACACGTCGGCACCCCGGACACCCTTGTCGATTCCTAGGAGCACTCTGGTGGGCGATTTTGCTGGCGGCGCTTGGATTCGTTTGCTTGGAGAAGCTTTCACCTCAACTTGGGAAGCAGATGGGTGGTGCGCAGACTCCGGGAGGTCCAAGTCTCTGGCAGGAGTTGCTGCCCTGGCTTTACTCTGTTGTAATTTCTTCAACTTCAACTTGGCTTCAATTGCAGCCAACTGGAGTCGTAGTGTCTCTTCGTCTTCATCTTGTTCCTCGTCCTCTGCGCTTCCACTTTCAGACCTGAAGTCGTTGTTCGTGCGTGCCGCTCGCAGTCTGTCAACGAGACTAGGGGTGGTTGCTGACCGTTTCATCGGGGATGTGCCGCTTTTGTAAGTATCATACTTCTTACGACCGCTTGGAGAGCTCATGAGCGCAGCGTGAGGCGATACAGGAGGCCAAGCGATTTCTGAGGACATTTTATGGGCGAGCGTAGGCAATATTGAAGGCGGACAATGGGCGTCGAGGTTCGGGATTTGTGTACATTGACGAGAGGGCCAATGGCAAAGTCTGGATAGCTTCGAATTTGGGTGTCTCCAAACATCCAAACATGAGTACACTTGACAAGGCCATGGAATCTGACATTACACAAAGTGCCGAGTACCGACCGCCTGTTTTAAAAGAGTATCAAGTACAAGGGAGGCACACATGCACGCAGGACACATTTAGCAGTGCGGAGTGAACATGTACTCCGATTGGCTGCCGAAGACGCGCCTGGTGAACGCGGTATGAATTATCCACAAGGCGAGATGGAGGGGGATCTCCTGGCGTGCCTGGCTATGCCCTCTGTATTCAACATTCCCTTTTCCAGAGCTGATTATATGCCATATCTCTGTCCACACTATACGAGAGAGAGCTCTACGCCAACTTTGCCGATATGGCGATAGTAACTCGTTCAAGCTCAAGTAGCCCCACGAAGAAACCCTCCGCAACCACAACAGCGACGTCCACTGGTCCACAGCCCTTGAGGCATTTCATCCTCCCGAAGAATATATCCCACGATGCGCGCTTCCTTATCCTACGACATCCCTGCGACGATAATCCCCAAAGATTTCTATTCTGTCCTGAACATGGTCTGTTCCACCTCAACAGAATCTCTGCGCCCACAACAGACCCTCGAAGCCTCCTTTTCGCTCCTTATAATCTAGAAATCCTTCATCCTAACTCGACAAAATCAGAAGATGAGAATCAAGCGGTACCCTGCTTGAGTAACGGCTACATTAGCAAAAGTGCAGACTTCTATGTGGCAGCACCATTCGATGTCGCCTTCATGCTTATCCCGTTGATCTTACCGGCGAAGACGACCACGGCGAAAGCATTATTTCAACCTATCGATGATCTCTTCGAACAGCGTGTACAAGATGATAAAGGACTACGATATCTTTTGGAACATGGACGATCTATGGTGGAGAACGCTATGTCGGCGCTTTGCGACACCATCGAAGCGGGAGGCGAGGAGATGTACAGGCCTAGCGAAGAAAAAACGGCCCGAATGATCGTCCAGAGGGTGAAGAACGCCGTCGACAGAGGTTTACCAAGTAGCCTGCTGGAAAAATTCGTGAAAAGAGCCTTGGAAGCACCCATACTTAGCATCAAGCGGGAAGACACGCTCACAGTCACACAGGAAGTGTCGTTGGCGGCGGACGAAGATGATCGTGCACTTGATAGTCTGGACTCGCAATCTTCAGCCGCGAGCACATCACAATCTACAATTTTTTCGGAAGCCTCGACGACGAGCTCGCCTAGCACTGCCCTATGTGAGCCAACGTCAAAGGAGCTGTTCGACCTGCAGAAACAGCGCGTCGTTTTGGACTTCATGCTCGCTTCATACCTGCCAGAGCCAATCTCTGAGCGCTTGAGAGCTCGATTCGAATCACCAGATCCGCTTATTAACTTTACTCCTTTGGAAGATCATCTCAGACACTTGGACAGTCTGAAAGCCGAGGCGCTAGCATCAAGATCGATTACGGATTTCAGTAGAAAGCGGGAATT
>WJFF01000136.1:811-14090 GCA_011800825.1 Fonsecaea pugnacius | reverse complement strand
ATAATACACTTCTGGCTTCTCTGGTTCCTTTAACGCGGGATCTTCTTTATCTGCCTCCTCGAATTTTTCCATCACGTTCTTGTACATATCATATAAAGGATTCTCCTCGTCGACAATGAGAGGGTCTGCGAGGGGGTCGTCATAGCGCGCATCTTCCGACTTGATCTTTCCACCTTTCGACGCTGCAGATTGTTCTTGTTCGGCTTCGAGTTTGGGGGAAGTTCCATTTGTAACTGTAGCTTCTAGGGTTGATTCATGGCCAGCCTGCGCGTCGTCAGAACTAGAAGACAGGCGGTAAGCTGGAACGTGTACCTTTTTCTTCTCCTTCTCAGCCTTCTTCTTTGCTCGCTTTAGCTGATTTTTGGTAGGCTTCACAGCGGCAGCCATGATTGAGCGCTCCTCTCCAGCTGACTCGGGAATTCAGAATCAGTCACACTAGTGCTGCGACAAACGCAGATGAAAGCGTGATAGCGGTGGTTGTATTGCAAGGAAGTATGTAGTTACAGCGGCGTTTTCAACATGGCGGTTGACCAGCAAGGGTGCAAAGATGCCAAGATGAGTACCAAGTAAAACTGGGTCTTACCTGCGGTTGAGGCGAAAGGACCTGGCGCCTTGGCGGCCGATAGTACGACGCTGACCTCTATAGTGCCAGTGAGTGCCTACTCACCACGGTACCTCTAGAGACACCTACAATTAGCTGCCCGACCCTATAACTACCATGGTGACCGTCGTGCAATGTGGTCTGTCCAATAAACTCGTTAGACCTATCAAAAGGATCGTCACCAGCTACGTCAACTCTTCAGCGAGTAATAGACTTCATACTTTTAAATATATCTCTACTAATGTGCAACGTTATGTCCATGTTATATTGGCCTCACGGCTGCCACGGCCATGACGACCAAGTCACACAAGTACTGATCTATCGGCGGCACAACCTCCAACATTCGCGGTTGTGCTTCTGAGATACAAGTAGTTCTTCGGTCTTCCCCACCATCAGACTTTGACTTGCTGCACAGCACTACCTTTGGGAGTCATTCACGGCTTTGCTCTCAGTAGGTTCGGCTTCGCTGGTCTCCAGCTCGAAGCCCACAACCCGAGCCTCCACTGGGGCCGCAACGACACTGGTCAGCTGGTCCCTGGTGCTTTTGATGAAGCAAGCACTCACAGCACTTGCCGCCGCAAATGCAATCAGTGTGTACCAGATGTTGTGGAAACTGTAGGCATGGGCCGACTTCGATGCCTCCGTGACGGCGTGTGCGATGGCAGGTGTGACACCCGGAACCTGTGCAAGTGCAGACGGATCACCGGTCGCCCAAGCCTTCAGGAGGGCTTGGAGGTTATCTTGAGAGAAGCCGGCATTGATCGCTGCATCTGAGACCCAGGGAACTAGAATCTCTTCCAGCTTCGACTGATAGATCTGCCCAAAAATTGTAGTCCCGATAGAACCTCCTAGGGTTCCGAACAAAGAGGCGGTCATAATGGCTGTGCCAATAAGATGATCCGGCGTGCATAGGCCAGCTATCAACTGGAGAATTTGGGATTCGCACCCAATTCCAGCACCCACGAGAGCGGCGGCGAAAAACCATCGCGCAAAGTTAACGTGGGGTTTCACCAGGACCAAAAGCCCCCCGCCGACGATCAGCAGCAGCATGGACAACACAGCGATCCACCGTGCTTCCTTTGTGATCTTGAGGCCCAAAGCAGCTAAGAAAGCTCCCGTGATTAGAGCAATGGTAAAGGGGAGCTGCCAAACAGCTTGCATCACGCCGTCGTTAGTAAAGATCTGTACAACGAGCTGAGGCATATATGCTTGACAACCAATCTGTGCCAAGCTGCCCACGCAGCGGACAATAAGTGAGATGGCGAAGTTGCGATGCTGGAAGAGACAATGAGGGATAAATCCTTCAGACGTGCCCTTCCAGTTCCACAGAGTAAGTGCCGCCAGGCAGAGTAGACCAATGACCAGTAAAGAGATGACTGAGGCGGACTTCCACGGCTTGGTCACCCCTCCCGCACTGAGCGCGACCAGGAACATGGCTAGGCCGGCAGCGAGCAATGCAAGACCTAGCCAGTCAACCCTTAGGAGTCGTTGAAGACGAGAAGTATGGGTGGGGTTAGGTCGGGGTCCCGGGTGGTAGAGCAGAAAGATGCTGACAAGAGCAATTCCATAGAGCCCGGTCGAGAAATAATAGCCAACTCGCCAGCCTTCCAACGCGCCGCCGTAGCCTTTCTTGATGAAAACACCCTCGACGATAGGCGCGCAAATAAAGGCGAGCCCAGACACAGTACCGCCGCATCCGGCCAAGATAGGGCGGGCGGACTTGGGGACCACTTCCTGAGTGAGAGGAGCAGGCAGATAGCACAAGACCAATGCAAACCCTTGGAGAGCCTGCCCTCCAAGAAGTGCTCCAAAACTTTGTGCCGTGCCTGCGATGATACCACCCACAATACCCACGACAAGACAGAGCTGCACGAAGGTCTTGCGTCCAACCAAGTCCGAAAATTCTCCCATGGGTACTATCAGGACGGTTGCTACCACGTAGGGCGTGGTGGACACCCAACCAATCTGGGAGGCTGAGCCAGGAAATCGGGCGGCGACGTAGGCTAGAGACGAGTTGTAGGTAGCGTTCCCCCAAGTGGTAGCGAACCAGGTCATGTACAACGCATAGAGATTGGTCCAAACCGCCAATGTCCAGCGGAAGTTGTTTTCTTCAGGCTCAATCTCGGTCTCCACAGCAATGCCGTAGCCGCTGTTGCGATTCTTCGACAGGTCTTCCAAATGTTCTGTAGTCGAAGACTTGGTCGGGGAAGAGCTCCGGTGTACAATGTGTGAGATGGCTCCATCATCGTGCGCGTCCATGTTTATCCGCCTATGTTTGGAAGTTGAGGTTCTTTCTCTGTGATACTCTCAAAATTCTGCCCGGTCGTTGTGATCGAAGATTCCTGCTCTACATGGCGCTTGTGCGATGGCGGGTCCACCACGTCTTTTATTCCTCTTGATTCATAATCATCCTCCATCCCCGGCTTCTGCGTAGGAACTATAGAGGATCAAATTAGCTGGTAATCCGGGAGGCTGAGGTTCGGAAGTTGCTCTCGGAAAATAGACGAGATAGATCTGTGGCAGGCCCAGTAGTTGAGGACAGTACAAAGCCACGACTTCTGTGGGCGTCAGCATAAGCATGACTGAAATTCCGAACTCGTGTAGTACAATTCTCATAACTGCCCAACTGCTTTCATCATTCGTCAGAATAAGCACGGCGCATCAAGAAGCTTTGACCCGTGTTATAGGAGACACATCTTGGGTATAAAGCGTGCCAGCTCACACCAAGATGAGTGGGCTTTGACTTATGTGGCTTTGGAGTAGTTTCTTGTCGGCAGAGTTAGCCGTCAGAAAGGCATGGTCGATGAAAGATTATAAACCATCGTTTGACGGAATTGCAAAGCGTGCCCTCGGGCGGCATCGCGCTAGGCGGATCCCAGTGAGTAGCTTGACTTGATGGCCCATGGATGAAGGCAGCTCTAGTACCGTGGTCGTCCATCGAGACGTGGTGGGCTTGCTTCCTCACAAGCTGGCAGGAATTTCGGCTCTACCTTGTTCATTGACAGCGCATTGCAAAAGTGCTTCGACCTCATCTATCTTGGTGGTATGGTCTGAACGAATTCCGTATACTAGTAGGGAGTACGGAGTATAGATTGCTGTATAAGTGATCCCCGGAATTTCATCGAAATTCCGCCTGTCAATCTTTGCGGACTGATACGACTCCTTTACGCGACTAGACGGACTAGGCAGGTTGGCAGGTTACCGAGGAGGTCAGAGACGCGCAGCCTCGTTGACCAGAACGATGTCCGTGACTCCTCTCTACCCGCCACCAGCCGCCAAGGGATTTGAAAGTCCCGTCCAATCATGCCTTTGGCACCAAGCCTCGCGACGGCGTCAGGCTACAAGGCTCGGATTTCACTGTCCTTTTCACCCTCATCCATGTACTGTATCAGTCATTTACCTAGTATGTTTGGACTATCATCAAATTGTGCATCTTTCTTCGCATCACTTTTCCATCCAAGCGTCTACTAATTCCTCGTCCACAGCCTCAGGTCTTTTACTGACAATCTCTCTATCCCAATCCAGCCACTCCCCCGCCATCGCATTCCCGATATTCGACCTCAAAACACCCACGCTCAAATCAATAATATAAGGCCTCTCAAAACTCTGATAGAACATCGTTGCCCCACACACGGAGCAGAAACTCCGTATCACAAACTCTGAGGACTGATAGTGTTTGAGTTTTTCCACTTGAACCGTCTCTTTGATTTTGGGCCCGAAGACGACCGGCTGGCTCTTCACAGTAAAGAACTGGGAGGGAGGAATGTACGCCCACGGTTGCAGCGCGAAGCCTAAAGTCAGGCGGCAAGAGCGACAACAGCAGAGGCGGGCGTAGTATTTGCTGCCGTCCTTTTTAGGCACGTACCATCCTTCACTGCTGGCATTATATGGTGGCGGCGCGACCAGAAGTTGACACTCTCCGCAGTGACAAGATACTTTTAGCATTTGCCCTCTCCCAGGAGCAGAGGACGGTTGAGTAAGTGATGTCCTCTGGAATTGCAAAAGGTCGCTCTCCGCCAGGGGACCTTCATCTTGCAAGTCTGGCTCGGTTCTATAGCATGGGATATCTCGCCCGCTTAGTTTGCTGAGAAAGGGCGCGATGCCACCATCGTTTGAGTCGCCGAGGTACCAGTGGCACATGACCTTCGCTGTGTTTCTCTGCCCTTTCATCTGACTCGATTCATCCTCGTCTTTCTCGCTTCTCTCTAGGATGCCCGAGCAAGCTATCCACGTCCCATCCCTTTCTGAACGCACAAAGACATTGCACCCGCATTTCTGACAGAAAAATCGGGTGAATTTCTCGGAAGACTTGTAGGCAGTAGTGCAACTGAGTGATTGGTCACTGGGCGAGCCATTGAGTGGCAGATAGTAAACACCCAGGGCTCCAGTGGTTTGCCGGCATATGTTACAGTGGCACATGATGCATTCATTTGGCATGGCTGAATTAGCTAGCAATGAAGAGGGTTCGGAAACGGAACCGCAGTGGCATCTAAGGCTAGACTGTGTGGACATTTTGAGGGACGACCGCATTGATAGGTCGATACGACGATATGATATGTCGCGGGAATTAGGCCTAGGCTGGGGGAGTCAGTCAGCTTTTATAATAAGATATGCGTATTCTCAGGGGACGGTATTGATGAGAAATAAACACCAACCTGAGAAATCCAGCAGACGTACTTTGGCGCCTCTACAGTAGCAGAATATACTTGCCGCCCGAGCCCCCGCGTCAGATACGCCCGTGATAGTCATCATAGCAAACAGATTGTGGGGCTTCTGAAGTGGGAAAAGGTCCAAAATGTTTGGTAGCAAGAGAGCCAGATGTGGCACCTGCGCATATCGTGTCGTTGATTGGATGGGGCGTATGAATGAACCAAAGAAGCACTCAACTTTGTACCCATATCTTGCCGTCAGTGATTAGACGTCTGGGGCAATTGGACGGCCAAGATATACGGATCGATTAACACAATGTTCTGCTAAACTGTGCGTATTTCTGCCACTTGGCTCTAGCATTACATGCACGGTTGCGCCTCCCAGTATGGCGGGTATCTCTCCCCCCCCCCCCTCTCAACAAAACCCAATCAACTCCAATGATAAATCATTGTGGGCAAATAGAATGCCCATAGCGGAAAGCATGAGAACAAGCAAGATTGAACCATGAAGCAAATGACCACCCCACCCAGTCATCCCTGCCACCGTCACCAGAACACCACCGGACTTTTATGAGTGCCCACCTGGGCACACTCGCCGCCCATGCAGAAAGAATCGCTACCCCATTGATTCTGCTCTTGTGATTGGTCATGGAGCCGTACACTCGGTATGTTAGGATTATCAAGCACCGGGAAGATTCTTCAGATCGCCGAACCCGCCGGCGTTTCCCTGCTCACCCAACCAGCTGGACTCAACCAAGGAGTCTTTTGCCTGAAGAAGATATCTGTAGGCGTGCTTGATAGTTGCGTCGCTCACACCAGCAACTTCGCTGATTTGTTTCGTGGACTTCCCAAAACCTAGCAGGTGACTGGCAAAATAAGTGCATGCGGCAGCGTTGGATAATGGACTGCGTCCAGCCAACCCTTCGACAGTAGGTATCTTTTGTGCGAGCTCCCGAGCAATGGTTGATACTCGGAAAGGCAGTCCAACCATGTTGCAGTACCGGTCACAAAGATCCTCGGGCTTTGTTGACTGAGTGCTCTTGAAACCGAGAAGGTTCCGGTTCGCTATGCCACCACTTTCCTCGATAGCCTGAATATTTTCATTCGATGACTTTGTCAGGAACTTCTCCAGGTTCTTGTATGCTCGTCCGATCTCCTTTTTGGGAACCGATGTCAATCCGAAGATCTCACTGAAGGAACGAGGCGCCTGGTGTTGACGGCAGGCAATGAAGAGACACCCGGCCAAAATAACCTCTGTCTGCTTACCACGGAGGGCATTCGCTTCATAGACACGCTTGAAGTACATTTTGGCAGTAGTCTTGATCGTAGCGGTAAGCTTAGCCTTTTCACCCCAGGCCTCGATTTGAGCATAAGCGGTTTGTAGAGCCTTGTCCGCCTTGTTTTCCTGCTGCATTGCCTGTGCCTTCTTGAGCTTCCGTGTCTCCTTCGATACATTTGGGCCGCCGCCACCAATCAATGTACCAGCGTTGTTGGTAAGGAACAACTCATTGTCGGCTTCACCGACACGGTTAGGATCCTCGCCTTTGCCTTCATCGGAATTGAAGGTACGCCACTCCGACTCGTAGCTGACTAAACGCTCGGCAAGAACCATTCCACAATTGGCACAGATGGTATCAGCATTCTCCTCAATGAGATCCGGAGGGATCTGCTTGCAATCAGGGCAAACGAGATGTGTGTTGAGATTTTCGCGCCATGCTGGTGCTTCGGGAGGCTGGTTCTCGACGCCCACAGTGGACATCTTGTTTGGTTTGGGAACGGGTGGTTTGTGAATACTCTTCGTTACTCGTCCACCGATTCTCCCTTGCAGGCGTTGCGTTTGACGTCGCTTGATACCCTTATAGGTCGTCCGGAGGTTGTGATTATTTGCGAAGGTCTTGACGAACAGCGGGGAATACAGTTTGGCGGTGATCAAGGTAAAGGCCGGTAGGGCCGGATTGTGTCCCAGCAGACTGTAGGTCCCTTCCACCTAGTCGAATGTTGTCACACGCGGAATATAGTGAAGGGTGAAATGTGAAACCGACAGAAAACGAGTTTTAATTTATGAATCAATTTGAATGAGCGAATAGGTAGTGTAGACGTAGACTCGGAGGTCGAGGATCGTCGTACACTGGATAAGGCAGTTTGTCAGTCAGGTCATCAACAAGTGAATGAGACAACCCAAACGCTGAAGCCAAACGATGCTCTTCTCAACTATCTAAAGTGATGTACCTTTCTTGCGTGAAGCCGAAGCGGGGTACGGGAAGTAGTTATCGCAGTGTGTTTGAGGAAGCGCCAGGCGTCAACGAAACGAGGTTCTGACTGTGACCGTTCAACCAGTGAAGGTCTCGTGAGTCGTGAAAGCCGGGGGGTTTCTGAACACGAAAAGTCGTCGTCAGTGGATCGTTCTAAGTTGCGCAAGATCGTCAAAGATGCGTTCTGTGATAGAGAAACGGTGACAGAGGCAGGGTTTGACGGCGTCTGCGATATGTAGATGGCGGGATGGTGGAGAGAAGGTGGTAGAAATGTCAAAGTGAAGCGCAGGTTGGAAATCAGAAGGTATGTCAGCCTAGTGAAGTGGTCGGCGGCTAGATTAGATCACGTGATACTACAGCAGATTGTTCGAGTGCTTAATCCAAACACGGTTAGTCTTATTATTCTCAGAGCTACTCTTTCCATTGTCCTCGACAAGAGCTTCTTTGTCCAGCGAGAAGAACTTGTTATACCTTTATCAAACATCAGCAATGGCGCAGTCTCTCAGGGCCAGCGTAAGTTTTGCATTCATTTGTCCCTGCTGCTGTTGACAAGTTATCTAGACCCGTGTCTTCGCTCGGTTGAGCTCCAGAACGCTCCCAGCTTCTCGCCGAAGCTTCGTCGCTGCCCCAGTCTCACGAATGCGTCAGTACATTTTCTCTCCCATTTCGAGAAACCTACTCATGAAAAGGCAGCGGACTTGATACAAGATTTGTACCTCAAAGAATTACGAGCGTATAAACCCCCGCCACAGAAAGCCTCAGACGCCGAGGGACAGGTTCACAAATTCACACCTCCCGCCGTGCCCAAGTCGCCAGAAGAGACCAATCTGGCAAGTGAGATGAAGGAATACGAGGATCAGGTTGTGGAGATCGAAGGACAAGCTGCGCCTGGAGAGACACAACCAGAAGAAGACTTTTTCGAGGACATTGAGGAGGAGGATGAACCAGCACACCATTGATATCACTGGAAAGAACCAAGATAAAATGGGTTGTACAATCAGTCAGAACATGACATAAAACATCTGGTGCTTCTCGGTTTCCAAGGGAGTGATCAATTCAGTTCTCCTGCAAAAGAACAAAGACGCTACGCAGCATCTCAGCCCTATCACTTACCATGTCTGCAAAAGAATTCCATATCCCGAATTTGAAGTGAGCCCGAACCTCGGAAGGATTGGCCACATTGCTAAGACCGGTTGACATTGGGCAGTGGAACGCCCTGTGAGATCGATGTGTGCCGTGGCATCCCCGTCTCCCGGCCTCTAAGCACGAGTCTATCTCTGTTACGCCTCTTCGTGGCCATACCTCTGATGCGGATGCTTTCCACCAGCTGCCGAAGACGAGGTTTTTGCCGTGATACGCCAAGTCTATCCATGCATTGCCAAGGTCCGCCGCGCAACTGACTGAAAGCGTGTGAATCCAGGTCCCTCTCGCCCTCTATTACCAGGTCCGCAGGCCATGATCTGAGAAATTCTTCATTTGTACCCCACAAAATCTGACAGTCCAGGGTAAAAACCACTCGCAGGAGATAAAGGCCGCAGTAGCGGCCGGGTAAGGGTGCTTGATATCTACGTAATCCTCGGTGACGATAAGGCAGGCCGATTGAACAGCTGCGGTGTAAGCATTTCCGTGTGTAATATCCAGGCTGCTAGGCCAATGGGCAAACCAGCCGTACGAGGTATGCCACAAAAGCGGAGAGTCACGGAGTGCCCACGACACCCTCCAATGCTCAGGTCCCCAGGGGCATGCGTACTCTCCGTCTGGTATAATCCCTTCAGCCAGGATAGGATAATATCCGCACCTGAACAACGGTATCATTGATCTTCAGAGAGTGGATATACATCAGACGGAAAAAGAAGAGTACATGTTCCTGCGATGATGATGCGATAGGCACTATTGGCGTCAACCTGTATGATAACCCAGTTTTGCTGTGCTGTTTCTGGACAGGCGCCGAGCAAGCGAAAACAGGACCATACAAGCGGGGACCATAGTTGGTTTGAAGTCCAGGCCCGTCGGGGGTTGATGATGCCGACTGTCTCTCTTCAGGCTCACCCAAGGCGTATCGGACAACCATTCGCAAGCGCCCGACGCCCTAAAGGCGCTCCACTGAGTCTAATCCTCCACCTGCGACCTCCAAAACGTGCACCCTGAGCCTGAAAGACTGGGACACTCTTGATTTCCACTGTTTGAACTGATACTGCTCCTTGCTTGCTTGCTTCGTTGTCCATCCTTTGCCTTTCTCTCTGTTCTTATTGTCCTTCGTTAATGTACTTACCAATCTTCTGATTCTTCTCCCTCTTTTGTTCTTTGACCTTGAAAATTCTTGAATATCAGACACTCCCCAGCGTGCCTATCACTCTCCCAACCCCTTCATTTGCGTCCACCCATCGGCTCCTTCCGGCTGGCTGAACCTGTTGTCCGTGTCGGCTCATATCGATGTTCTTCCTCTGTTGAGTTGTGCCTGATGGCAAGGAGTTGGAAAGGGTTGACATCTTTGGCATTGGCGTGAAAGAAACGACACGCGGGGCTTATAGTTTGTGCAGTTTGGGCACGACGGCATCATGGCCGTTGCTGCGCACGTCGAAGGGCAGATTCTGCCCGCCCTCCCAGTTCATGCCATGAGTCCTCTGCCAATTCACTCGGGCATGACAGTGTCTTCTCCGGAGTCCTTTCAACCCGATCCTCCAAGGAACTTCGTCCGCTCAGCCAGTTTCACCTACCTGCCTGCGTTAGATACTGAGCACTCCGACTCTTCCACAATCAAACGTACCTTCTCCGAACACATCATTTCCCTCCCCTCCGATCCTAAAGTCAAGGTCAATGACAGTATGCATTCGGCAAATTTGGAACTGTTCCGACGTGTTTCCAGGAAAGCGAAGAGGAAAATGCTCGCCAGTGCTCGCTTCTCCCTATCTCCGGATGACGACGAGCCGCAGCCGCGCGAATCCAACAACACCAACGGCGATAGAGATGGACAACCAAGAAGCCTTGGCCGCTCTGTCGCAGGAACTCTTCGAACCATTGCGCGGAAATCATGGGTTGGCTCTTCATCAAGACCTTCATCTCCCTCTCGACAAGAAAGCAATACTCCAGAGAGAAAGCGAAGTTGGTCACCCAGTAAGCGAAAACTTGCCAGTGCTGCAAACTCAGTTGCAATCCCGGAGCCAGTGGCATCAAGTCCTCCGCTACGGACGTCTCCCGAAGAACTCGAATCCAAATTAGAGGATGCCATACAAGCTCAAAGCATTGACCGACGTGGTCCAGCCCCTAGCCCTGTGCACAGGCCACTATCCATCATACAACCAAAGAGCAAAAGTGACCCGAATATGAGACGTATGTCAAGAAACTCTTCGACAACTTCTCTGCGAAGCTTTGTGTCGAACGAAAGGTCTCAATCGAGACTTTCGCTAAATAAAGTCCCCCCTCTGCCATCTTCACTTTCCGCCGATCGCTTGGCAGCTCTCAACGCTGAGGTACCACGGAGGAAAGACCCTCTATGGACTGCCTTCAGGTCTCTGGATGGCGAGTACAGTGGGTTTCAGGCCAAGACGAGCCTTCAGAAGGCCAAAGTGCTTCGATTAACTCTGATCCCGTTTCTTGTCAAATACGAACACCACCCGTCCCATAAATGTCTGCGAGCTGAGGACCTTGATCGACGAGTAGTTATTCTCAATAAATGGTGGACCGCATTGCTTGAGATGCTTCACGGAGCAAATAACCAGTCGATCTCTGGTACAGACAGGCCTGCATTCCTGGAGTCTGCAACCAGGATTATGGTTAGGCCAGAATGGAGGATACCAGGCTTCGCTTCTGTTCTTGGAGAAAGTCCTCTACGCCACTCAATTCCCAAATCAAAGTCGACGAATTCTCTCGAATCAGAAGAGGCCGACTTTTTGGTCGATTCTATCCACCAAAATGTGCGTAACATTTTTGTCCAGAACTTACTTTCTCAGATGGAGTTTGTGACTAGCATCTTGTCGCTACGTACTGCTCCCCAAAGTCTCGTCACCTTTGCCGGAAAAGCATGTGCCTATGCCTTTTTCTTCTGCCCCGGCGTGGGCGACATGCTGGTCAGATTGTGGGGTCTGCCTTCCAGCGCTCTAAGACGTGTATTCAGACAATTCGGCGTCGAGAATGGAGAGAAGCTTGACTTGGTTTCGAGTGCATTAGCAAGGAATTTCCCGCCACCAGTCCGCAGTCTCTGTGTGGGATCTCAAGCAACATTTTCACGCCAACTTCAGCAACGAGGACCAGTTCCCTCGGGTTCGGAAAGGATTAATTGGTATCAACCATGGGTCGCGAGATGGTCTGGTCACAACAGTGACCTGTTTTTTGTCTTCACCAAGCAGTACCACCTTCTGGTCTCCGAGTTCCTGACGGAAGAAGTTTCGTTGAAAGACCGCGCAGCTGTTCCTGGTCTGGTCCCGGTCTGCGCGCAAATGTTGCTCATTTTGGAGACGACGATCTACCGACAAGCCGGTCAACTTGGAGTCGAAAGCCATGCCCCTGGTACTGGACCTCATCTTGACAACCCCGATGCCTTGGCTCCGCTGCCCATGACAATCGCAAACGCAACTCGCTCGATAGCGGAAAACCGCTTGGTTATGTTGCTGCGGGATGTCATGGGAGACCTCGCTCCTGAACATTCGCTTCTACGCAACCTCTTTTTGTCCTCATTTGACAGTGTCACCAAGGCAGCCACTGTCCAAATCTCCTTGTACAATAACGACGCATGTTTTGTGATTTGTGATTTTATGGAGGAAGTTCTTCCCATCATGTTCCGCTACCACCAGTCATACCTTGATACCCCAGTGCTCGACTGGCCTTTCTGGCTAGAGGTCTGCAAGCGGATGTTGCAGAGTCAAAACACCCTGACCCAGATTCGGTCGATTGCATTTTTGTATAGTACTTGGTCCATTCTAATACATAATGAAGGACGGAAGCGCCAATTGGTTCTAGAATGTCTGCTGGACCGGAACACATTCGAAAAGCTCTTTTGCCACTGGTCACCTATGGTACGGCATTACTTCTATCGCCTGCTCTGCTGGAAGGTCGCGCGGTACGATGAGCACGTGTCGGACCTGGACTTGTAAGTCGGAAACGGACCTGGATTTCCTTGGTATGATCACTGACTCCGCGGCAGGGAAATTTTGCAGATATTGGCAGCGAGATTGAATAAGTGTTGGGCCAATTATCAATATCTGGCTGCGGAAGCGGAGATGCGAGGGGTTGTGGCACCATCGACAGCGCCTTGTTCGCCTGCACCTAGCCGTTTCCTCCTCATCATCCGCACCGACAGCCAGCCTATTATGACCCCGTCCAAGACACATTTCGAGAGATATTTGCCGCCCGCGATCGTCACTCAGAGCTCACCCTATCAAAACCACTCCTCAATTCTTAGCACCATCCCAGCAGCGGATTCCCCAGCTCAAGGAAATAAAAAGCGGTGGAGTCTGTTCCGGGGTCTCAACGTCTTCGGTACACCAGGGAACAACCGGCCTGGAGAAGTAACACCGCCCGGCAGCCCTGAAGAACACAATGTCACCCCTGCCGGTGATGGTCCGGGGCCAAACAGTGCCATTCTTGCACCCAAGCGACCAGCTACACCTCCCCATCAGGCATTTTCATTCAAATTCTCCCTGGAATTGATCCCAGGGCGCACAAACTTGGAGAACAAGAACCGGGTACTGACAGCGCCCCAGCTTCCACCTAATGCCCAAAGCATCCTCATTGCTCGACGGAGCTCGGAAAGTGCCGGCAGTAATGCTAGTAACAGCACT
>WJFF01000135.1:81384-98093 GCA_011800825.1 Fonsecaea pugnacius | reverse complement strand
ACAGTGTCATGTCCATCCCCTATCCGTCACGTTCCCCTATCGGGCACGATAGGAAAGGAAAGGAGATCACGAGGTCAACGCCAGAGCGAGCATGACGCCGAGAGCGAGGACGAGCGACTTGGCGACACTTGTGTGGTGGATTGCCGGTGTGCTCGCGCCGCCTGTGTATGGTGTGATAGGCGGGGTGAGGACCTGTGTAGATTCAATGCCCGGCGGTAGGGCAGGAAGGGTTAGTAAATGGTATAAATTTCACAGACACATACACAGAGCCTCTCAAATACTCAAACGACGTGTCGACAAGCAAGACCAAGAGCCACTCGTCACAAAAGGACTTGGAAAGGAGCGCTGGCTGGGTGGGTGGGAGAGACACGACATACCGTATCAATAACATGAGCCACTCCGTTCTCCAGAATCAGATTCGACGCGACGATCTTGGCGTTGTTCACAAAGTAGTCGTCGCCCTGGACAGTCACCGTGACGGTCGTGCCGGACTGCGTCACAAAACTCGCCCCGTTGCTCAGGCTGGGGAGGTAGCCGGCAAAGTCCTGCACGACGTGGCCCGCCAGGACGGACTGGATGCTGCTGGGCGACAGGGACGGGGCGATATTTGCGGCGGCAAAGGCCTGGTTGGTGGGGATGAAGACGGTGATGAGAGGTGTGGAGTCGAGGATTGCTGACTGGTTCGACGAGTTGGCCAGGGCGCCAAAGGTCGTTTGTCCCGTTGTCTGGGCCGTGGCGGACAATGTGACGGGCAGCGTGAAGAGGCTGTGTAAGTGTATCCAAAACGTTAGCATGTAGGTGATGATGGATTTTCCATGTCGAGAACGACCCGACCGAGTACACACATATAGAATGAACCGAAGCCAAGAGATTCAAAGATCCAAGGATATAAGCAGCTGATGTTAACTCGCTCCACTTACCCGTCAGTAGTATGGATCACTCCACCAGCGAAAGGAATGTCGCCCGTTATGATCCCAACTGAGTTACCCAGCCCTGAAAAGATATCCACGAGCGTGTCCGCGGTGTCCTGTCTGGCGAGGAGGGTCGGAGCCGATCGCTTGCTCGATGTCGTCTTGGTGCTGTTCTTCGGTTTTGAGACGACCTTTTGCGTGGCTCCTTTGAGATTGGCGTTGGTGTCCTTGGTCGGAACCACCGCGCCAGGTGGAGTACGGAGGCCGTTGATCTCGCTCTGGCTTTGCGTCGCGTGGAGGAGCAATTGCTGTTGCTGCGCTGGGGTGAGTGTGTCGCGCTTTCTCAGCCGCGTTGCGTTCACTGTGCTCCCGATGAACTGGTCGGTCGGAGCAAAGACGGTCGGAACTCCCGCGGCGTAAGCAGCCGAGACTACAGGGTCCGATGCGATCAGAGCAGCAAACTTAGCAGCCCCTGCCGCGATGAGAGCATCGTTCAATGATGGAAGACTTGGGGTCGGCGATGGCGTCGGCCACACGGTGGAGTACGAGGATTTACTGGTTTGCCACGACTGCCACGTGGGAGTCTCCGACGGCCAAGAGTGTGGTGGATAAATGGTTGTCGGCCATGAAGACCACAGCGAGGTTTCCGAAGACCAGGCGTGAGAGGAGTAGCTCGCCGGGCCCCAACAGCTCGAGTATTCTGGCCAAGTAGGTGCAGAGACAGAGGGAGTGTACGTAGAGGGCCACGGTGCGACAGATGACCAAGTTTCCGAAGTGTAGACAGTTGGCGTCCACTCGGGAGTCTCCTCAGACCATCGCGGCTCAGCATAGGAACTGGGAGAGGGCGACCAGGTCCAGGTCCAGGACGGGCGAGTAAACGAGGGAGAAGGCACAGTCGCCGGGAAGTGCTGGGCAGCGACCGGAGAAATTCCCAGCCCAGACAGGGCGATAATGAGTTGAAACGACATAATCAGGCTAGGAGCTGCGGCTCACAGAGTTGGTAGGCAATGGGGACAGGAGGAGGCCAGATTGTGTGAGAGCGAATGTGCAAGATGTCGAGCCTACTTTGGTACTTCTCTCTTTTTTTTTTTCCTTCCCACCGACGTCGGCTGCAAACGAGCGAGCGTAGATTCGGCAGAGCCTCACCGTTCCATCATCCAGAGGAGAGACGGGGCGTGACTTACCTATATGTCCGTCTTTCGACGGACCTTGCCAGAGTGGATGAAGCTTGCTTCAAAAAAGTCCGGCTGGCCTCGAGAACTATGTAGAAACTGGGATCGTCGATGGTGGCTTGGGCGGAGAAAGCACGTTTCCAGCCTGCCATATCCAGGAATGGTCCCTCTCCTCTTCTTGTTCTTCTCTTTGCCCGATGCCCCTTCTGCAGAGGCTGCAGGAGCTGCAACGGTGCAACGGCGCGGCGGCGCAGATGGTGCCATTATCGAGTAGAGTGGTGCACCGTGGTGTGTGGGTGTGCATAGGTTGTACTCTTAGGGTGCTTGCTGGACATACGTCAATAGCGCAAGTACAGTACCATACCTGAAGAGTAAGAGCAAGGGTACGCGGCGAACTCGGTAAGAGTTGTAGGTTCAAGGTCGAGGTGAGGCTCCAAGGGTTACTCAAAGCAGTCTCGTGCAGGGGCATTTCACACTGCTTGGATGGGGATGGCCCGCACCGGCAACCAGTCTCGTATCAGTGGACGCGAGTTGGGCAAAAGGGCTTGCAGTTTTAGGCTGTTGTTTGACGTAAATAGGAACAGGCGTCGGACTGTCGACTCGAGAACAACCTCCTAGGGCTAAGTGAGGCTCGTCTGTCTGCTTGGTCATGGGCACTGTGGGTAGGCACTGGCGCAGCCTGGTAGGTCGATGAAAACCCCGAAATCCGGGGTCGTCGTCAGAGAAAGCTTCTCAAAGGGCGGAAGTGCCCGAGTTCGCCGGACTTTGGTTGTCACCTCCCTGCAGTTTCGAAGTGACCAATATTAAGCGGGGATAGTATATGGTGGATCCACCAATACAGCTTTCTGTGCTTTCATTGGCTTCAGTACCCACAGCACAACCCAGGCACTGACCAATCAAACAAACGATAATGCCACGCTGTGGGTCCAGACCTGAGCCTGGAAGCGTCGCTATCCTCGTCTCTCTGCCTCCATCACGCCAGAAACATCCACCACGATGGTGGCTTGCACCGACACGCTGGCAGCCCGACCCATCTTTCGTATTGACTCTTCCCTGCCCAACCAGAGGGGTGTCCTTCTCGAGCTTGCGACCGTTGGTTTCGATCATCAGTCAAAACTGTTTCTTAGTCCCGGCTGGAACGCTCTCGCAGATACCAACAGATATTGGGGCCACCCATCCAATGTCGACTTGTTCTCGTAGCGGAGCTTTTGGTCGCCGATCATGCACCGACTCGAGAGAACTCTGGCTCGAGTGGGAATGCATCTCCCCATCTGGCCCCCAAAAGATGCGTCGTTCGCCCTCTTTGGGGTAAAGGTTTCTGTGAAGCCATGCATGTGGCCACTGGAAAGGCTGCCAGAGGCACCCTCAACTGCAGCCGCAACTCCCGGCTTTGATGCATTTAGACACCAGTCCAGCCAAAGGACTCGCGTCGGGGCAGTGTGCATCCCTCTTCTGTCAAAGCATGAGAGCAACCTTAGACAACAGGGAATGCTAACTTCCCCAGCCAGCCTTGCACGCTCTTCCGAGATTCTCCTCCAGCTTCGGTAGCAGCCACAACTCCTCAAGCACAAAGGGAACCAAAGAAAACTGTTTTACCTGAAGCAACAACAGCCATGGTCTTCTCCAGTCTCGATCCGGGGCGCCAAACCTATCACCTGTGGCGCCGCTTCTCCATGCCCACGGATCACGGGCCTAGAGACGCTATCGCGGTACCCGCCAATGTCGCCAACGAACTCAACTCGGCATATACCTTCATGCTACAGTTGATCATAGTCGACTTCTGGGTCATTCTGATTCTGGCAGGCGTTGTGCTCTTCTTGGGCAAGGAGAAACACAGCCATAACAGCGGGGTGATAGCCACGGGAATATGGAACTCTAGGGACTCACCGAGCGTCATCTGCAAGCTGACCGGCTCCTATTTCTTCAAGATCAAAGACCGACGGCGTTTCCATCTGTTCTGGTGGACGGTGCTGGCAGCCGGCTTTGTGGTCGCCATCTATGCTATCCCAATCAAGGTCGCGCCCTATATTATCATTGATAATGCCGCACCCGTTGCTGCCGCCGCTGTCTATGTTCCATCACTGAGTAACACCCCGGACGAGAAGAATGGTGTCCAGATCAACGCGCTCGAGGCGCCATCGGCGTTTCGCGCTGCAGGAAGTGTCCTGGTTGCCAACTCCACGGGCCGCACGCATGTGTTCATCGATCCGCCCGAAACGCTTCAAGACCTGGGAGACGGGGAGGCAGTCATACGCGTTGGATACAACTATACCATCACCGGCGTGGACTTTGGCCTGCAACATTATCCTGACTTGGTCCTAAGCGTCCAAGGATCGTGCCAGACGGACTATTCCTGGCTCCTGGCCGAGTCGACAGATGATTCCAACATCATCGGTGACGAATACTTACTTTTCAACGATCCCAGTCAAGGCACCCAGAATGTATCATTCTACGACAGCGCCAGACCACTGGGCTATTTTTTCCAAGGACTTCCATCTCCAACAGGACCCGCCGGAAATTGGACCTGGGGTGCACTAGTATCCTCTGTGCAGCGCCAGAGCATCACAGCCGGCACAGATCCTTGGTATCTTACCGTTGCTGATGGCGGCAGCGACGTGGGATTCATAGTCCAGGGCGGACGACCAGCACTCTCGTGCTGGCAGAATGACGTCTGGTCATACCGTGGGCATCAAAGCACAGCTGTGGCTCTCGATTCGAAGTCTCTTCCTGGGCTGAATCTCTCGCCGGGACTGCAAAACGTCTTGGCTCGCTTTCTGTCGCTGCCCAAGATCGTGACATTGGCCACTCGCCTCGGCGCCTCAGCGCTGGTGTCCACCGACACTTCGCTGGGCGAAAAATTTGACGCTGGCGCGTCCAGCTTCCACGATGACCTGCAGCGGCTGGTGTTCGCCTCATATATCGCCACCATGAACACGCTTACCGATACGACGCTGTTCTCAACCAACAATTACGGCATCCCGAACCAGGTCATTGGGTCTGACGGCAGTCCCAATCCCGGAGTCGACGAGTTCGTCATCTGGAGCAGCAACGTGTCAACATTGTCAATTCTTTCCATCATTATCATCCCCGTCATGACTGTCGTCATGAAGTTGATTGTTTGGGCTCTCACGGACCTGCCCTTTTCCTGGTACCGTATCCAGGCTTTACAGGCCACGGTGCTGTATAGTTGTCTCCACGAAAAGGCAACAGGAATCAACGACGTCGAGTGCAACCGACAAGGCGATCGACCATGGGTCAAGCAAGGGGACCACGAGCAGGCTGTTTTCAGGCCACGATTCGACAGGGAGAGTCGAACGCTCAGCTGGGGTGCAGCAGAGTATGTTAAATTTCGAGTTTCTTTCTTTCCACTGCCATTTCCCTTCGTACTGGCACTGCTCCCAAGTTTCCTTGTCTTCACCTTAGTGCACATGCACTTGGAAACCAGTGACTTACCCATTTATAGGCATAGGGAAGTGACTCTTGGAATCGGGCCAACGCCGCTAACCCCAAGAGGCACCAGCAACCTCGAAGTACCAGTGACCAATGGTAGAACAGAATACTTCCAACCACAGCCACGGAGCCAGGCTGTAAATGAGAAGCCGGTGTCGGGTGTCGAGTCGCAGATCTCTAGCGTCCTCACTCCATCGTCGGTGGCTCAGCCACTCCTAGCCCCAGGTTCTCAGCCTCGATAGATCTTTCGTCGAAGCAAATGTCGATTCGTTGAATGGTCATCCTCACATCCCAAGAGGAACGGGATGTTTGTGGGCTCCGTTAGCTTGGACTCTTGCTTAAGAGCACTACCTCTCGGGAAAGGCCCAAGAAAAAGCCATGCTTCATTGATGGGGCCCACATTGCTCCTCCTTTTCTGGAACACTGGTCTATGCCGCACGGTCAACCGCAGAGGTCAAAATGATGGTGATGCTGACGACAGCGATAGTAATAAAGGTTGCAAGGGGCGTTTGTGCTCTTGTTTGTATGTAAATCAGACGAATTGCGGAAAAAAGCTGCCCTCGTCTTGAGAATGTTAACATTGATGAAGGGTGGGGTAGCCTGTAACTGCCAGTAAATGTGGATATCATTCCGTGAAGGTCTGATAGGTAGACGGGGCAATTCAGCCTATTGGCTACTGCCATGAGCCCTGAGTCTGTAGCAGGGACATAATGACGACGATCAGAATAGGTCTCGGGTAGTCTGATGCCAGTTGAAGTCCAACAGTTACGCTTCCGTCAAATAAAGTGTTTTGTCATTTCCCATCTCCGTAAGACCAAACATGGATAACTTGACGGTAGCGATGCCGGGTTTGGGCGAGATCGGGAGAACACTTATGCTCTTCGTCGGTGCAGTCGTACTGGTAAGCGACCTGGGTGTCAAAGTTGATGAAACGCTAAGGTGGGAAAGATTGTCGCATGTCGGCTTCTATACAACCTCTTCCTTCATCCACTGTGTCATTACCCAGGTCCAATCTTATGGCGAGCGACCCGTCTCACGTGGGTAATTGCACTTCAGCGAGGCAGTTTGCATCGGGACCTCCTTCGACTGCATAACAAATATGGCCCTGTGGTCCGAACTGCTCCTGACGAATTATCGTACATTGGCGCCCAGGCATGGAAAGACATCTATACCTCAAGACCGGGTCACGCTCCGATCGAACGAGGCGGAGTATGGTTTCGGAAGACGCGACCAGATGAGCCTTACAGCATCATGGGACACGACGAGGACCATCATGCTCGATATCGACGAGCCTTCATGGGCGCTTTCAGTGAGAAAGCAATCAAGAATCATTCAACGCTGATTGAAAATTATGTCGATTTGATGATGCAGAAGTTTCGAAACATGACTACCCTGGATGGTGGTACAACAATCGATATCGTGTCATGGCTGAACTTCGTGACATTTGATATCTCGGGTGACCTGTCGTTCGGTGAATCCTTTGGAAGCACGTCAACAGGAAACTCACACCCTTGGGTCGATATAGCTTGTCGCTTTGGGAAGGGTGTAGCTCTGGTGGCCTCGATCAACCATTACGCACCACTGCAGAAATTGCTGAAATATGCCTTGCCGGCCAAAGTCCGCCAGAAGATGATCTATCACCGAGAATTGAGCGCACAAAAGGTCCGTCAAAGGCTCCAACTCCAAGAGCAAAGACCAGACTTTGTCAATGCCGTGCTCAGATATAATCAGGAGAAGACGGACAAGGTGACTCCGGAAGAGCTGGAGCTGAACATGAGTGTCTTTGTCTTTGCTGGCAGTGAAACAGTGAGCTCAGCGGTTGCAGCAATACTATTCGGACTGTTGGAAGCGCGCGAGGCACTGGCACGGGTCAGCCAGGAGATCAGATCTGCCTTTGGTTGCGAGCAAGAGATCGACGTGGCCGCCGCATCGAAGCTTGAGTATCTAACCGCTGTGATCAACGAAGGCATGCGGCTTGGTCCACCTAGCGTCATAGGGGTTCCTCGCACTGTGCCAGCTGGTGGGGAAAAGATATGTGGGAAAAGGGTGCCTGGCGGAGTAAGATATTCGAGTCCTTTAGCCCCCAGCTCTTGCTAACTGGTATCAAGACATTTGTCGCGGTCAACCAATATCCAGCATTCAGATCTGCGACAAACTTCGTAGAACCCGACAAGTTCGTTCCAGAGCGCTTTCTCAGGCAGCAGAGTGCCGGAAACAACCTAGCCGTCTTTCAGCCTTTCCTTGTAGGACGACATATGTGCATTGGACAGAAATTGGCCTGGGCGGAGATGCGGCTCATACTGGCCAAATTGCTCTATGTCTTTGACATTAGCTGGAACACCACACCATCCATCCATGATTGGGGAGAACAGGAGACATTCATTTTCTGGCAGAAGAAACATCTTGAACTTCGTTTGGTGCGCAGATGAGGGTGTTTGGGAGGATGATCCTGTAATTCGTTGATGCTGACAAGGGTAGATTATTCTGTTTTCGCAGGCGATAATGCACGAGTCAAGTCGCGCAGTCTGTGGCCATGGTGAACATCTGCTAGGACGACACCAAGTCGGCTGATGTGTAGCCAGAAGCATACACAACATACAAGAAGTAAACAATGGAGACGCTATTCCCTCGACTTGAGGACTTGGTGGTATACTCGGTCCGCAGCAGACATAGTCAAGATGTTCAGTCCCAAAGTGAAATTTCTCCGCACGCATTCGCCGCACTTTCCGAAAATGGCCATTATAACTTTTTGTTGGAGAAAAATTATTTTCCAGGTCAAGTGCGACCATCTCACAGTCAACACCCGCCATTGTGAATTCTGTCTCACTTATCCTGGACCTTCTCACTCGATGATTCAGGCTTTGCTGAGCTTCGAGCACCCAGCTTAGCACTCTGCTGCTTTCCCCGTCGTCACGCGACCGCTGACGTTTCGAGTCAGTTTTCCTGTGCTCGTCCAAGATGAAGAGCACATCAGCAGAACCCAGCCGCGACGCATCCAAGCCGTCTACCCAGGTTCTTTCCCTTGTATCCTCGTTCCTCGCTGAACATGGGTTTCACTCGGCCATCAAGGCTCTTCAGAAAGACCTGAAACGAATGAATCGGTCGGTGGAGGTCCTTAGCGTCGCAGACCCACAAGATGGTGTTAATCTACAAGAGATTGTAGAGAACTGGAACAAGCAAGAGGCGCTACAATCTACACAACACTCTTCAGATAGCACCACCTCGGATTCCAGTGAGGACGCGACGTCAGGGTCAGGGTCAGAGTCTAGCAGTGCAAGCAGCAGTGAAGAGAGCGATGCGGTCAAGAGCAGCGAGGACACATCCCCTTCAGAGTCTGAGTCCGATTCAGGGACTGATGAAGACATGTTGAAGACAAAGCCAGCGTCCAAACTGAAGAGGGCCAAGGCCAACAAGAGAGATTCGTCCCCGTCAAGCTCTTCATCGGCGTCCTCCGACAGCGATGCCGACGACGAGCGAGAGATTGGTGCCAAAGCAAAAGCCAAGGTCCCACGGAAGAAGTCCTCAAACACCTCGAACGAAGGCGGAAAAGCCCTGACCCTCAAGCGGAAGGCACGATCCAGCTCGCCAGAATCGTCTTCTTCGGATTCCGATTCGGATTCAGATGATCGGCCGTCAAAGCGAGTCAAGATTGGGGCCAATGAGGACGAAGACGAGAGTTCCTCGAGTGATGTATCCTCCTCGAGCTCCGAGGAAGAGTCGGGTGATGCCAAAGACTCATCCAGCGAAGCAGACGAAGTGGAGAACGGAGGAATGAGCACAGATGTTTCCAAGGGACATGCAAAACTCGATAATACCGCCGACGGTCTATCTGATTCATCGTCAGGAACAGTCACGGGAGATGTCGTTGAGCCAGACGAGTCATCTGCCAGACAATCTGATGCAATGATAAACAAAGGGAAAAAGCAGGCGATAGCGACCAAGAAGGCGCATGAAGGTGCGAGGCCGACTCCGCTGGCACAACTGTCAGCCCAGGCAACGGCAGATTCTCATATCAGCAATGCCTACCGAAGCTATGACTACGCCGAACGAGCATACAAAGACTTGTCTGTCACACGAGGCAAAGGGTTCACCAAGGAGAAGAACAAGAAGAAGCGGGGCAGCTATCGTGGAGGAGCCATTGACATTAGTGGTGGAAAGGGGTTCAAGTTCGACGACTAAAGACATAGAAGATTCGATTCGAGCACGGGCAAAGTGAAGCAGAATATATCTTGGGCCTAAAAGCATGGAGTTGGGAGGTGGTCATATCATGGATACTAAGAAAGAGAGCTAATGATAGATCAAATCAAGAATATGCTATGCAGGGTGGGGGTGATGGGAGGATGGATAACAGATGGAGTGAGCTTGTCCCTGCTGGTTCATGCTGGCGGTTTTCTGCAGATGATGAGGGGTGATGACGAGTTTGACGATGCAATTTCAGTAACAAAGAGCCTGTTGTTTCCAAGAGCCTTTTTAGGCCACCTTGTTGAGCTGTCGAGGGGGTGACTTAGATAAAGAAGACACTGTGGCACATCCACAGGTACCAGGTACCTGATTTTGGTAGTGAGGGCTGCTAAAACCGAGGTATCTTATACCTACCTGCCTATTCGTAAGTACGAGGTACGGAGTATGTACCCGTCTGCATGTACTCCCCCGCCCCCTGTAGCTTCCCAACCATTTCCATCGTATCTCGTATTTCCCCCAAAATGCTGCAGTCTGTTGCCTGCGTCTGACACCTCGGCTCTCCTGGAGTGCGTCCCGTCCATCTACTTGTACTATTACTGGTGTAGATTGGATCCGCGGGACAAATTTAATTCTGGGGAAACACATCCACGCATCCACGCACCCAAAAAAACCCGCGTTTTTTCTTTGTTGGGGATCTGACTTGGCGTCCCAACCAAACTTGAAGCCCCCGATGGTGCCGATGCATTTCTCTGGCTTCGAAGCTGCGCAGTCAGTGCCACTCACCAATCACATCCCGCGAGGCAGAAGCCGACGACGCCAACTCAACCCCCTACGATCGATCAACTTCCTCAAGCTGCATACCGGGTCCCATCTACTTGTTCCCCATGGTTCCTCTCTTCGTCACCGACTCTTTATTCTCCCTCTCGCTCCCTCGTACGCCTCCCTCTCTGTCTTTTCCCCAGAAAAGAGCTCGGAAAAACAAAGGACTCGTTGTGATTTGTCCCTGCAGTGCTGCTCATCTTCCCTGCCTAATCACGCGCCACAAACTAGACCGTCGGTTTACACATCATCCGGCGACTCTCACGCACCAGCAATTGAACCAATTGATCTGGGTGACAGGGTCTGGTGGTGCTGTCTGTGGAATGTAACGCGTCGAATGCAGCTGCAGGGCGAGATCGGGCACAGACTGATCAATTTTTTTCCACTCCTAGCGTCAAGGCTCACCGGGGACAATTTCACAGAGCCTAACTGTCACCAGGAAACAAGCGACAAGCTACCCAAGCCATCAAGGCACCAGCAAACTACAAATTACTGGGATCATCCGCCACATCCGCCTCCACAGTTCAACTCCTTCTCCTCAAAATCCTTTTTTATTTCCCCGAGATCTCGAATCGAGCTCTTCGTATAGCTTTGAATCTTTGCGGGGAGAGTTCGTGAGGCTCTGTTCGGTCTATCCTTGGCTCTTGACATTCTTGGTACTTGGGCTCAAGTACCCGAGTAATCCTTGGAGTTGAGTCACGGTCTGACCAAAAACGAACCCCGGGGTTTTGAGGGGAAAAATAATTTCCCTTTTCACGAAGTCGCCAACGTCGCCCGGATTTTCCCTATTGACCGTCTACAAATTCCGCGGAAGAGAATCTTTGGAATCCTGGGCTTTCTCTCCGTGTCGGCGACGATCCAAAAAAAAAAACTACCACCCCTTCAATCAGTACATGACCAGCCGGATGATCATCCTGGCGGGAGCTCCCGAGTCAGCGAAGCTCGACTGGAGCGAGAAATCACTTCTGCCGGCTTCCACCCACGTCGAATCTCTCTCCCAGAAGAAAGATCTACCCGACTCGCAGACCCCGTTATCGCCCTCATCCAAAGCTTTTGGTGCCCAATGGCGACAGATCACAACGCAGAAGCTCCAGATGCGCCCGATTTTGCCCAAACTCAATATTGATGCACGCCCGACGGCGCCAGGCATTGCCTTCCCACACCCAGGCAAGCAACAGGGTGAGACCAATGAGGTTGACCAGAGCGGCGCCGAATTCTTTTCCTTTTCCGAATTGCTGGGGGCATCCACACCAAGCAGTGACATTAGTGAAGCTCAATCACAACCCTCACTCTCCGGTGGTTCCTCGTCTATCCCAGATACCGCTTCCAACAGCACCGGCGCGTTCAACACATCCGAAGGGGGACCTCTATCCGAGTACTACGACCATTCCTTTTCCATTTACGAAGCCATCCCATCGTCCCAACTTTCGCACTTTTCCGACTCCATCACCCCCGGCACGCCCACCTATGAATCGAACGAGGACATGTTTGCGGCGCAGCAGGTACCCGGTACACCTGGGGGGATAATCAGGACTCCTTCTCAGAGACGATTAAGTCAAGCGCCGCGACCAAAAACGCTAAGTGAGCTGCAAGACATTCCGAATGCGGGGTACTTGCAGAGCATCTCGCCGCAGACCATGACGGTCAACTTGATTGTGGGCATCATTTCCATTGCGCCGCCAAGGACGGTCATCACAGGGGCCAAATACGGCCGGCCGAAGGAGGTAGACCTGGTGGAGATGGTGGTAGGCGACGACACAAAGTCCGGGTTCCCGATCTCCATGTGGTTACCAAAAGAAATGCGGGTGAACTGGAAGGATGGGGCTAATGCGACACCGGAAGGGAGTCGAAGCATCCTACGTCGAAGTTTGCGGTTCATGAAGCCCCGTGATGTGGTGTTGCTTCAGAACGTGGCGCTCAGCTCATTCCGGGGCAAAGTGCACGGGCAGAGTCTAAAGGGTGATGTCACCAAAATCGATCTGTTGTTCCGCAAGAAAGTGGATGACGACGATTTGGCTGGTATCTACTCGGTGAGCAACCTCCGGACGGCCAATGTGGGAAAGGACCCGCAGGTGTTGAAGGTGAAGAAAGTGAGGGATTGGCTGATGGAGTTTGTGGGTGAACGAGAGGGAGGGACGGGCAGTGGATTAACACCCCCAGGAGGCAAGAGAGGGAGGAAGAACAAGGCTGGATACGGCTATGCGTTCTTACCGGAGGATACCCCATGAATGAGAAGACCACGAGGACCACGAGGATCTATGAGACAAGAGATCTGCGGCGATCTTAAGGGAGGCCGGGAACTCTGAGCCTTGAGGATGTAATAACAGCAACACAGAAGGACTGAGATGGCAAAGGGGGGATTTGGGAGGTTGTGCTCTCGCCCTTCCCGTGTATTGTAGTAATAGTCACGAGACATGACTGCATTGGATGGGTTTCGGTATCATTGCGCGGCGTATATACAGTCTATAGTGGTGGTAGTAATACTCTGCCGGCGAAGAAACATTTCGGGATCTGGGTGTACAAGTCATGTTCTTGTGCCGTGACTCTATACACAAGTAGTATGTACATTAGGTAGTTTTATCAAGAGAGATAAATTGAAGAGAAATAACAAAAGGAATTAATTCCCTTAGAGTGAGATGAGAATATTTTGCAAGTCCAAGTACAGGTACAAGGAAGGAGACTTTGAGGCGAGAGAGCTGGTTCTTGACGAATCGCATCGCGACGTTAGAGACATGAAGTACATTGTTATTATTGGTGAATGGTGAGTGGCAAGTGGTGAGTGGTTGTAACTAAAAATATCATCAACTCATAGAGGACGAGACGAGGAGAAGGGTAAGTAAATGGCCTCGTGACCAGCAGGTGCCAAAAGGAGAGAAGGACTTAGGTGTCTTTGCTTTTTGTCCAAATCCAAAGTACCGAGTAGCTTATGTGCTTGTCACCTTGTGGGTTGTGAACCAAGACAATCCTAATTACCGCCTCGCGTCCCACGGCCACATTTCCATTTAAATATTCAATCACGAGGTACACAAAAAAAAGAAGCCTACGAAGCGGTCAAGGACCTCGTACTCGATGCAGAAGTCAAAGACCAAACCAATCGCAGGAGCGTCTGGGTCGGCGTGTTGGCGTTATTGCGTGATGAGTGGACTGATTTAAATGTCCCTTATTTCTACTCGAGCCTGCACTTGTTTGGTACTCGGTAGAGGGCGTTATAACGAAAGGGGGGAGAATGAAGAAAAAAGGGGCCCAGGGTTCCAGACTCCGAATGCCTATCGAGTAACAAGTACATCGGTACAAGAACAAGTAAAAAAGGGTCCCGCATCCGAGGGAGAGGGCGAAATTGCATGCAGACACCCACAAGATTTGCATCCCCGGGAGGCTCATCGTGGGTCTTCACCACTTCTCCTTGGCCACCCCGAGAAGTTACCACCAAATGCCTCACGAGGTACTGACTAAGTGCTGGCAGATTTCAGGGGGTTGCTTATTAGGTACTTGTAGGTAGTCAATGGGCGTTTCCGCTAAGATTGTTTGACCGGGTTTAGTCGTAGTTGACTTTTAGGTGGTTGCCGAGCTGAGCCTTATCGATAAACTAAGGGGACGATAGAATTTTTTTAAGGGCTTCTCTCGCGTAGGCACGCGCGTTGGGAGGTACCTCGAGCATGAGAACTGTTGCAGGGATGCCCACCCTGTCCACCCCACCTGCTCAATTAACCTCTTTAACTAAAACCCATCCGCGGCGGTGGCTTGGGTGAACCCAAAGCTGAGGCTCACCACCCAACTGGCCACGGTGGCCTTGGGGCCCTGGCACTAAGTCCCTACTTGTATAAGTGACTCAAGGTGGGGGGCGCACGGGGGCGTCACTAGGTACTGACCGCGAGTCGTGACCCTGCGCCCACTACTATTGATTCACCCTTCCCTTTCCCAAAATCAAACACTGTGGCTGATTTGGAACACAATTAATTCTTGAGTGACATTGAGCAAACGCCGCACAAGGACGCCCTCATATAACACCACTCTTCCCCCAGACTCTGTCAAAGCCCTTTCCCTTCCTGCTCTTTGAACCAGTCCATCTCTCTCAAACACACCTCACAAGACCCGCCTGCACACCCACATAGTAGTCTTTGAACTACGTTTCATTCGTTGTTGACCACATCAAGACCGTTCACTACCTCCTGTCCTCGTCGACCGCCTCGTCCTCAGTCTACGTCTCGTCCAAAGTCAAGATGAAGGGTAAGCTATGCCATCTCACCTCACGTCCCCCTCATCTTCTGGTGAACGTTACTGACTGCTCGTGCAACAGCCCTCATTCTGTACGACCACGCCACTTCCCCCCCTTTTCTTCCACCTCGACTAACCCTGTCCTTTGCAGCGTTGGTGGCTTCGGCACCAGATTGCGTCCTTTGACCCTCACTCTCCCCAAGCCGCTGGTCGAGTTTGCCAACCGGCCCATGATCGAGCATCAGGTCGAGGCTCTCGCTGCCGCTGGTGTCACCGACATTGTCCTAGCCGTCAACTACAGACCCGATGTCATGACGAATGCGTTGAAGAAGTATGAGGATATGTACAATGTCAAGATCACATTCTCGGTCGAATCCGAACCCCTGGGCACTGCCGGTCCCCTGAAGCTGGCTGAGAAGATCCTGGGCAAGGATGACTCCAACTTTTTCGTACTCAACTCGGATGTCATTTGCAACTACCCCTTCAAGGAACTGGCTGCTTTCCACGACTCCCACGGCGAGGAGGGCACCATTGTCGTCACAAAGGTTGAAGAGCCCAGCAAATATGGTGTCATTGTGCACAAGCCCAACCATCCTTCCAGAATCGACCGATTCGTCGAGAAGCCCGTCGAGTTCGTCGGCAACCGCATCAACGCCGGTATCTATATCTTTAAGCCCTCCATTCTCAAGAGAATCGAGCTGCGCCCCACCTCGATCGAGCAAGAGACCTTCCCTGCCATCTGCAAAGACGGCCAACTGCACTCGTTCGACCTGGATGGTTTCTGGATGGACGTTGGTCAACCCAAGGATTTTTTGAGCGGCACCTGTTTGTACCTGTCTTCGCTGGCGAAAAACAACTCCAAGAAGCTGGTCCCTCACTCGGAACCCTACGTCTACGGTGGAAATGTCCTGGTGGACCCCACGGCCAAGATTGGCAAGAATTGCCGCATTGGCCCCAACGTCGTCATCGGACCTGGCTGTGTGGTCGGTGATGGCGTCCGCCTGCAGCGATGTGTGCTGCTGGAGGACAGCAAGGTCAAGGACCATGCCTGGGTCAAGTCTACCATCATTGGTATGTATTTGCCGGCTGGAAATGTTTCGAGACTATGAGCTAATTGAGTTCCAGGCTGGAGATCGACCGTTGGTCGTTGGGCGCGTCTGGAGAATGTCACTGTTCTGGGCGACGACGTTTCCATTGGGGACGAGATCTACGTCAACGGTGGCAGTGTTCTACCTCACAAGAGCATCAAGGCCAACGTCGAGGGTAAGTCTTGTCGTGGAAACCAAACAGGACAAAAGCTAATCAGACTTCTCCAGTTCCCCAGATCATCATGTAAATGCCCTCACGGGCTGTTTCATGTTCATGTCAATTGACCTACGGCGTTTTGTGACTCCTCACTCTACTGTTTGAACTTGACATTTCTGCCCTTTTCCAACCATGTTTTTACTACGAACGGGATTTCCGAGCATGGCGAAACTGATCAGATGGAGCTACAAACAAAAGAAACCTGGGCGTTAAGGAGCGAGCGAGATGTTGCCGACTTTTTATCACGTTTCTGTCCGGCGCCGACCATGAGACCATTGTGGGGATTTTTCAGAGAATCGGGACTTTGCGCGCGGAAATAAATTTATATCACATCATCACATTAGAGGGCCATGCATGACACGAGCGGAAGAAGGGGAAGATTGGGTGAATTGATTTGCGGGTTTACGAGTGGCGCTGACGCTCCGGACGAAGATCCATTTCCATCTCTATCCGCATTGCACGATAATGGAATATCCATTGTAATAATGTTCGCGATTCAGCGTCGGTCCGTTTCCATCATCACGAATGGCGGAGATAATGAAAGAAGAATAAAACCATCTTGTCAGATTTTACGTGTCGAATCTGGTCCCTCTATCTTTGTACTGTGTCTGTGTCTGTGATTTAACCTCGTACTGTCAATCATTCGGGTATATAA
>WJFF01000135.1:70026-81313 GCA_011800825.1 Fonsecaea pugnacius | reverse complement strand
AGTATATAGTGTTCTGATGAGCGTACATTCCGGCATGAATAGAGGAATAGAGGAATATCAGGTCCAGGCACCAGCCTCGTCACAAACACCCACCACACAGCTGCCACCACTTCTGGACCTCTTATTATCTGGAGCGGCTTCAACAGTAGTCTCCCTATCATACCGGCGGGTTCGGCGATGGTGTGTTCATTGAGATCCGCTATATATATGTACTCATAGATGGGGAAGGAGAATCAGAAGTAAAAAAAAGTGGTGAGAATAAAAGGCTGCTAAGGATGTTAACGACTCAAGTGACAGTGTGTCAAACCCTCCCCCTGGCATTCAATGCTAGTAGTAGGACGACATGCCAACGATACTCCTAAATCACATCATGGCTCGCCTTGACCTGTCGTGCCTGAGCAACAACATCATCTCGTCAGGCCTTGTACAACGTATCCAGGTATGCCACAACGAGCTTCTCGACGATGCTCTTGTCGGGCAAACTCCCCGCAACGCCGTACAATTGGGCGCTGGTCCCTTTGGCCTTGTCCTTCTTCACCACTGCACCTCCAACAACTCCGCTGCCGGTAACTTGCTGGCTCACAATCTTCTCCTTCTCTTCCTTGACCACCGCGACGAGATCATCGATCAATCCGTCCACAGCCCCGGGTCTCGTCATGGGCAGGGTCACAGCGACGTGAACGCCCGGGGGATCTTGTAGCGAGTTGAGATGCCACTGTCTCTTAGACATCCCGTCGGCGACGTCGTAGATTGATATTTGAGGGTCGAGCGATTCAAACGCCACCACACTGATCATGGGTTTGCCCAATATTCCCAAGGCCGATTTCAGGATAGGGTGTTCCTTGATGGCGTTTTCGATCGTTTGTTTCGTGGTGACGATCTTATTCGTGGCGTCAATATAACCCTTCTCGCCCACGACCATCATACTGGCCCAGCATCCGGCTATCAGCGCTCCAGGCCGGGAGCCAGCTATGGAGGGACTCCCGTAGACACCACCGGACCACTCCGGACATAAAAAGTATTGATATTCTCGGAGCTGCCGGTCTCTGTACAAAACGCAAGAGTTTCCTTTGGGAGCGAAGCCGTACTTGTGCGTATCCACAGATATGGATGTGACTCCTGGTTGGCGGAAATCGAACCCTCCCTCCTCGGCGAAGGGTGAGGGAAACCCAGCTTTGGAGAGGTGCGGCATGAGAAAGGATCCCAAACAGCAGTCCACGTGTAAGGGGATTCTATACGTCACTGCAAGTCTCGAGAGAGCCGGGATGTTGTCCACGATCCCGTGCGGGTAGTTCGGGGCACTTCCCACGAGGAGGATTGTGTTGGGGTTGATGAGACGGCGAACGCGATATATGTCGACCATGTACTCTGGTGCCGAGCAGTGGACAATGTGTAGCTTGATCTTGAAATATGATGCTGCCTTGTGGAACGCAGCATGCGCGGTATGCGGAACGATCATTTCCGGCTCTGTGATGCCCTTCTCTGCATAGCCCTTCTGCCGGGCCGACAGGCAGGCCATCAGGATCGACTCCGTACCGCCCGAGGTGGTCACTCCAGCACCTGTCTCGGGAGCATTGAACATGGCGAGAACCATCGCCACGATTTCAGCTTCCATCTTGCGGACGGCGGGGAACACATCGGCGTGGATCGGATTGGCCACGCTGAAGGACCGCATGGCCTGAAACTGAATGTCCAACAACTCCTCTTCGCCGTGGTAGACTGCGCCAGAGACTTTGCCTTCTTCCCACCTCGTGCGTTTCATCGACGCCAACGTCTCCAATTCGGTATTTAACTGATCCTTGGTCCATGGCTCCTTTGGGAGATGCAGGTATCGGTTCACGCCGGGGTCGTTGGGCGCAAGTTTATCTTCGAGGTCTTTTCGTGCCGCCTCGAGTTGCCTGGCGACCTTTGACCGCACACCGGGGAGGTTGAGGAAGATTCTGTAAAGGGTTTTTTGTGTGGTGTGGTAAAGCAGCGCGAGAGAGCCGAGGAGGCCGTGGCCGCGGAGGAAGTAGAATGATCTCCGGAGGATGCGGAGGACGAAGAAGATGAAGATTACATTACGGAGTCTGCGTAGGTTTGGGGAATTAGTTGACTGAAAATGCAGAACATCCAGCATAGCACCATCTCAAGCAGGACATACATGTTGAAATTCCCTTGGTAGTCTCTCAGCCGAGCCAAATGCCCAGCTCGAGCTCGCTGGAACTTGCTCTGCAGACTGAGGGGAAGAGGAGACGAGCCGCCCATGATGGGACCGAGATTCTGGGTCATCGACGAGACATGGAAAAAGTTGGATTGCGAGCAATTTCGAGACGAGGACCGGGAGGGCAGTTGTCGCTTTTTCCGTCACATTTTGTGACGACAGCCACGGCACATTTTCATATGCTCGTTTCAACGTCCTTCTCCGCAGCTTGACGTCCCTTCGTTCCTCGTATACCGGATGTCGGCAAATCGATTTTCCGGAAAAGTGAATCTCGTATTTCGTTAAGAGCGTGTACAGCGATCTAGTGTAGAATATTCCCCAGACACGATACGCCCTGTCTGTCATGAGACCAGACCTGATGACTGGTCAAAAACATCCGTATCATTGAGGTACACTCTCGTCTATGGAGACCTTTTTGTTCCTGTTTTGCTTTTATTTTCCCAAGTCGAGCCTTCAGCTGTCGTTTAGGTGGTGCTATGTGCAAATCCAGCTGGGCTCTGACAGATTTTCAATGCATAGGCGTCCTCATCTCTGGAAATAACTCAGGCCGTTTCTTCAGATAACCTAAACTCCGGAAAATATGCCACGCGTCTCCTTTTCGATCCGCCGTCTATGCCGAAACACCCGTCGTTCTGGCCTTCTTGACAACCTGCTCTGTCGCGATCTGGTCGTCAACAGTCTCCTCTAAACGCCTCTTCTCCGGTACAGCTTGATCTTCTTGCTGCTTCTCTGCCAGTAGTCTCTTTTCCTTTTCCGTCATATTGGGCAGTTCAACCTCGTTTCCGGGGTTCTTCTTGCCCAGCTTGACATTGCGGTGGTAAGCGTGGATAATCGAATCCGCATCGTCGATAGCAATGGGTCTGATATCAGCCAGTCTCTTGATGGCTGCTGTGACTTCCTTGTACTGTGCGTCTGTCATCTCAATCTTGAGCTGCTGTGCTCGTGACTTGATGGCGTTCCACCCGGTCAGGCGAGATGCGAAATGGATATATCGTCCAATACCGAAATCTGAAGGGTCAATAATTTCGTATGTGCTCGGGTTGGCCAGAATCGCTTTGGCGTGGATCCCGGCCTTGTGGGTGAAGGCACAGAAACCGGTAATAGGGTTGTTGAAGGGGATGTTGACGGCAACCGCTTCGGCCACCAACTCCTCGATATCCTTGATCTTCTCCAACTTGTACTTGCTCTTGACGTAGTCGCGATCGGCCGTGATCATCCGTGCCATGAGCCCACCAAGCGTAGTGATGCCGTTCCGCTCGCCAATGCCGAGGACTGAAGTATCGATGTGAGTAGCACCGGCTTCCAGGGCGCAGTAGGCATTGGCAATGGCACACCCAGTGTCGTTATGGAAGTGGGTTTCAATATCGCAGCTGACTACACCGCGTAGTGTTCGGACGAGGTCGTAAACTTGTCTAGGAGAAGCGCATCCGACAGTGTCGGCAATACCCACCCGATTCACACCAACCTTGTCAACGGCTTGGTAGAGCGACAACAGGTCGACGAGATCCGATCGGAACGAGTCTTCGCTGGAAAACCGAATCTCGATGCCCTTGGACTTGACAAAATTGATCACCTCGATGGCAGTGTTCTTAATGTAAGTCATATCCTTGCCGTGAGAATGCTCTCTGAGGAAGGATGATGTGCCGATCACGACGTCGACGCCATCGACGCCCGTCTCGACAGCTATTCTTGCATCGTCCATGTGACAGCGGATATGGGTGAGAATCTTGGACTTCAAGCCGAGCTTGCAAATGGCCTCACAGTCCTTGCGAGACTGCTCCGAGGCAGCAGGGCTGGTGAGTTCGATATAGTCTGCACCAAACTCGTCCAGAGCCTTTGCAATTTCGATCTTCTTGGCGGTGTCAAAGTAGGCATTTGCGAACCTGTTTACAGAAAGAATCAGCGTCTTTCTGTTTTTCACAGTGGGGATCCATTTTTTCAACATACTGCTCGCCTTCTCTTAATGTGCTTTCGATAATCTTAAATCTGCCAACGTTGCTGAGGAAGTCGCCCACAGGCATGTAAGGATTTCTGGCATTTCGGGGAGTGGGGGTGGTGTTGATTCCAGTGTAACCCGGGTGGCCTGCAACTTCGTTAGCAAGAGAAATGACTACGGAGAGAGTGGTTTTGCCATACTGGCATTCCCATTCACGCCATTTGTATGGCCATTGGTGCCGTTGGTCTGTCCGTTGACGCCGTTTGATTCAACCTCGTCGGCTGAAGGACACATTTTGAACGGTGAGTAAGAGAAGCGAGTGCGGAAGCTGTCAGAGAAAGTATTGGGTATCTACCAAGAGCAGGTGGGAGATCAGGGTAGAAAAACAGAAAGTAAGGTGAGCGGTGAGGAGGGAGTAAATGTAGGTCTGGGGAAGAGGAATAATGAGTCAAATTGGCGAGCCGGTGATTTGACGGAGATGATAGCAGGGTAGACGATGCCGGCAGCGAGCGAGAAATCAACCAAGCAAGAGAGAAAAAAAGTGGGAGTGAATTGTGGATGCGGACTGTGTTGGAGGGGGAAAAGTCTGAAGCTGTGCGCAGTTGCGGGGAGGGCGCATCATTTTTCTTCGTCTCCGGTCTCGGTCCTCACTAGTAACTGGGCTTGCTGGGCAAAAATTTTCTCTTTCTCTTTTCAGCTCTTTCAATGGCTCATTATGCTTGTCCCACGCTTCCTGGCGCTTAATATGAATTTGATGTCCTCTTGCTCACACTCTACCCGTCGTAATGATTTATCCCACCTATTCATTTCTCTCTATCTCTACTGTACACGTGCTTGACGTCACCGGACTTCAGAGAGCTATCGTTGTCACGTGATAAACCCCAACCTCGGGATTTTTGACGAGGCTGAGATTCTGTCTGCAGCCTTGTTCTACCAGCCTCGAGAACCCTGGGTTCTTTGAGGTACTTGTCGAGAATGTCATATACTCCATGGTCGTGGCTCTATGTTACTACAATAGATAAGAAGTACTGAGCTCGGCTATATATCAGAGATGGTCCGGTGAACAAACTATTAGCTGATATTTGTGATGTACGAAGTAGAACAAAGGGCAAAGGTCAACCTCTGGACCGGTGTCGTGTGTCAGCTAAGAGCGTACCATTACAGACTCGATTGTACAACTTGAGGCTGATGGAGGGGTATACGCGACGATACCTGTAACATGTAGGATTGGCTGCCTTAATCCAAAGACGCCTGAAGCTGTGGCCCTGGCTTCAGTCGATCCCAAGGACTCAGCAAATACCGACGTCGACACTGATGCCTCTGCCATATCCACAGCAATCAAGAAACATCCTGTCCGCAGGGGACGACACCATCCTAATCACCCCCTTCTGCAGTGGTATACTGGGCTAAAGCGAGGCTTATTCGTTCGTTGGCCAGAACCCAGACGCGCCTCGTCTCACCCCGGTTGCCACGATGTGTTCATTCCTGTATCCGCTATTTGATCTGTGAAGAAGACAATGCGGTCCCAGCAGATTTGCAGATGGAAATGGTCGCGGTCGCGAGTGAGGCGCTAGAAAAGAGAGGTTTCGATCCGAGAATCCGGGAGGAGACGGTAGACAGTGGGCACAGTCCATTCTTGAGTCTGACAGAGAGGACTGTAGATCTCATCAGTTGCGGCGCAGGAGAAGGGTGGTCTTTCAAGTGACAGATACAGGAAGTGCTCGGAGCATTTGATCCTCGCCATGAAAATAGCTGGCGAGGTCTATAGAGAGGCAGGCACGTGTTGGTCCGTGGCTGACAAAATCACTGATGGATTTCTCCATTCTGCTCCCGCACCATGGCATCAAATCTTGCTTTAGTCAGTGCGTACAGCATCTCCGTTAGAGGCATGTCGACTCCCCATTTCCGCCCGAGTCGAGCGGTGTTACCAACGATCGCTTCCACCTCGAACAACCGGCCTTGTTTGACATCCTGCACCATACTCGTCTCCCTCCCCTGCCGCGTTTCTGCCCGTCGTGTGCCGATAGCCAGCTTCTTCTTCGCAACCGTCTCGTCCACGTTTGGGATTCCCATCTTCTTTGCCAGCTCGATGATTTCTTTCATAATGGACCACACCAGGTCGTAAGAGTACGGAGAAGATGAAAGCAGGAAGTCCGCATCGGTAGACATTGCAAGAGCACAGGTGGGACTCCAGGCACAATTCAGCATGATCTTGCCCCAACGAGCGATTTGAATATCATCGTGGACTTCGGCTTGACCTCCGCCTGCAATGACCAATTCCGCCAACCTGGCTGCGGCTGCTTTGTGGGATGCTGGGGCGGTCGAGGGAAAGGTGCCAATCTCAAGCAGATTCAGCATCTCAGGATACTCAATTATGCCCTGTTCCGTCTGCGTGGCCGGGAGGTAGACAGCACAGCTCAGCAGCGGGTTGTGCGGATATGCCTGAGCCACCTCATCCTCGATCGCAATTCCATTCTGAGCGAGCACGATGACAGTCTGAGGTCGACCATGGACGGCAGGACGGATCAAATCGCTCAAAGACGGCGTCGACCCGGGAAATGATTTGGTGGCAATGAAGATAAAATCATAGGTGACATCCTCCGGACACTCAACTACACTCCTAACAACCAGGTCTGGACGAAACAGCACGTCTCCAAATCGCTTGCTGAAGAGCTTGAAACCGCTCTGCTTTACCGCTTCATAGTTGGACCGACACACTGCCGTGACCTGGCAACCAGCACGCTGGAACTGATACAAGAAAACAGCACCTATGCTTCCAGCCCCAAAGAGAAGGATCCGAGGTGCGTTATCCATAGTTCCAGCAGGTGCAGTCCTGCGAAAAGCGTGAAACAGCACAAGATCGAATGTCACAATCAATGCCCACCAAAAGGACCCGGAGATTGGCCGATAGGGACTCTGATAACCCCTCTACAGACCATGTTTTGTGCACAAACCCACCAGTCCGCGTTTGACGGATATGACGGCCGAGAGGGGGCCTGACTGGGGCTTTGGGGACGTGCTGACTGATATCAAGTAGTTATACAAGGCTGAAGGATATCCATGTACGACAAGAGCGACAACCAGATGGGGACCGGCGTCTATATACTCCGCCACCCTGACTGAATTGCCACCTCGGTACAAACATCAAAGGGGATGCGAAGACTAATCGACGCCTAATCGGTGAGTCTACTCCGTATGGTGGTTTGACGATGCTCGGCTCAAATAAAGGTCCGAATTGCGATCTGACCCCACCGGCTAACTAATGCCGGGGCTTGGGCATGCTTTGGAAGACACATGGTGACATGGTATCGACTTTATGGAAGTGCAAGAATGCTCCCGGGCTCCCGTACTCCATACCGCAACATTGGTAACTGGGCAGGTGCCAAATCAGATGGATGGCTCGGCCGTGATTCATTTCACTTTTGTCCTAACCCGGTATTTTTGAAGCAGGCTATCAGAGCAGAGAGATCCACAGGGGTTGGCTCTAAGAGCAGGGGCATTTCCCAACGACGGTCGATCTGCCGAACTACCTACATTCACATGGGAAAACATTATGCGAGATTCGTTGCTGTGAAGGAGGCGATGGGCGCTTCCTAGCCTCGCACCCTGCCCTACAGGCCCCAACAACCTTTTGGAAATCAACATGGGCCTCGGAAGCCAAAATCATGACGTGCTAAGCTTTTTGTGGGTTGTTTAGGGGACCAGAAAGGGACGTTCGATACGCAGTCGCTGCACCCATGGTGCCGTATACCCGAGACCCTGGAGCGTGCCATGGTTCATATTTTGAACATATCTTTTGTTATGGCGTGCTCCTTGCCTTATATACTCTTTTGACATCTCCCGTTAGCTACCAACACGACCTCTATCGCCCCAACAGCACCAACCATGGAGACGATAGAGAGGATTTTGTCCAGGCCTGTCGCTAAGCCTTACCGTTCTCGAAAGATTGACCCCACCATCGAGCCATATCTGAACCAGTACGGTCAGGTCGATTTTGCCCCCGGCGACATCGAAAACCCCAAAGAATGGTCAACAGGCCGCCGATGGTACTGCACAATGGTGGGCGTCACTCTGGTCTGCAACGCCACATTTGCTTCGTCCAGCCCCTCAGGGTGCCTGCGCGGGATTGCTGAAGAGTTCAACGTTTCAATGACCGCGGCTGGTCTTGTCATCACCCTGTTTCTGCTGGGATACGTGGCGGGGCCGTTGTTATTTGCTCCCCTGTCGGAATTCTACGGACGGAGATATGTCTTCTACGTAACCTTCACGCTCTATGTGGCATTCAACTTTCTGTGCGCCTTTGCACCAAACTTTGCGTCCTTGCTCATTGGACGCTTGTTGACGGGCACATTCGCCAGCGCCCCTTTGACCAACGCTCCGGGAGTGCTTGCCGATGTCTGGGGACCCATTGAACGCGGCAATGCAATGGCGCTGTTCAGTATGATGACCTTCATCGGCCCTGCTGGAGGGCCTGTGATTTCTGGCTTCCTGGAGCTCACCAAAGATTGGAGATGGTCGTTCTACGTGTTGCTGTGGTTGGGCGGAGCGACCGAATTGTTGTTGTTCACCATGCCCGAAACGTTTCCCCCGGTCGTCCTGATCAACAAAGCTCGTCGACTACGGGCAACCGGCATTCCCGAGTATCAGCAACTCCAAGCTCCTGCCGAAGCAGAAGGGCGCCGGCTGGTCGATGTGTTCAGGGTGGCGCTGGTACGGCCGTGGCAGATCCTCTTCGACCCCATCTCGGTCCTCTGTGCCGTCTACATGTCGGTGGTCTATCTGCTGCTCTACATGCTCTTTTCCATCTACCCGATTGTCTTTCAGGAGAAGCGAGGCTGGAACTCTGGCGTCGGGGAGCTTCCACTAATCGGCACAGTTATTGGGGCATGCCTTGGTGGCGCCGTTATTTTCTGGAACTCGATAGGAGACCGGAAACGACTTTTGGCAGGGATTCCGCGCAAACCCGAAGACCGATTGCCAGTGGCCATGGTTGGTGGCATCATGTTTGCTGTGACCATGTTTTGGTTTGCGTGGACGGCGAACTTTAACAGCATCCACTGGATTGTTCCCACCATCGCGGGGACCTTTTTGTCCACTTCGATCGTCCTCATCTTTGTGGCTTACATCAGTTACCTCACGGACACGTACTTGATGTACACGGCCAGTGCCATGGCGGCCAACACCATCGTTCGGTCAGCGTGTGGAGCCGCGGCACCGCTCTTTACGAGTCAAATGTTCAACGCCCTGGGGGTAGGTGGTGGCGGGTCGCTGATTGGGGGTGTCGCGTGTCTTCTTGCACCGATTCCTTTCGTCTTCTACAAATATGGCGAACGAATTCGACAACGAAGCCGATTTGCTCCTACCGGACCCCCTCCACCGCGAGACGAGGAGAGCCAGGGCGAAAAGGCTCAAGATCCTGTTAGGGTGGAGACTCCGTCAAGTTCAAGCTCCGGGTCGACGAATGTTAGTGTCCATTCGGAGACGGAGTCACAGCTGGGCGCCGAGGATCCAGCTCTCCTTGAGAAAAGGTCGGAAGCAGAACCTCGCCACGAGGCAGGAGACGGTGTGGGCGATAAGAAATAATTTGCTTGAATGCTGTGTGGTTCTGCTGATACGAATCGAATCGTTCAACTCGACGACTTCTACTCCTCGGAATGGAATTTGGATTACTATCCAACAAATCTGCGAGGAATGTTGACTGAGATTTTGGAAGTTGTGGGGCGCAAGATGGACAGTGTCACTCTAGAGGATTGGATGGAAATCAAGAGACGGCTTTATGGATACAACTTTTGGGGCCTATAGATCTGGGCATTTTGTCTTCTGTTCATCTAGCGCTTGGAATTGTTCTCTCTTCTTTTGCTTTTTTTTTTGTTTTTGCATGGCGATGGCGCAACGGGAAAGCGATCATACAGGACGAGGGACGAAATCTTAGCTATTGTGGGTATAGACTTGGTATGTACCGGATATGCACCGTCCGTCGTATGGACATGGACATGGATGTTGCAATGTCGCATAGGATACGACATGCAGGTTAGAATAGTTACATCTGGCCATTCAGCCAGCCAGTCAGTACCTCAACCTCATATGGTGTCGTTTCTATTGTGACCTTCTCGAGGGATGACGCAAGCTGTGTCTCGCACTTGAGGTGTGGTAGTGTTTTATACCGAGTATTACTCATCACTTCCTAGGTATGTACTCGGTACGTATATACATATCACACAACGGCGTACATGTACCCCCCACCGCCTACCCCACCCCCTGGTGGAGTGATGGACAATGAGGAATCGTTCCGCCTCCAGGGCGGAACCATCGAGGGCCACACTCGTAGTAGCGGAAATCAGACTCACGGAGGCCACCGGATGGACGAGATTCGTGGAGTTTACTTTCTTGTATACTTGGTAGAGCCTCACAGTACGCGTATACGTTGTTTGTAGTAGAAACCCACTTTTTGAGTTTTTCCTGGTACCCGGTCAGATCGGTTCGGTAGCGGTAGTGGGTAGCGGCTCGCGTTCTCAGTGGCCCCGATATGTCCGGGGGATCCAGTATCGGTGCCAGTTGGTCCCGGTTTGAACATCGCTATTTCACATAGGTGATTGACATACGAACTACGTACATATACACAGGCACAAGCATACAGACACCGGGTATCTGATACATCGTACTTGTACAGAATGTATATGGGACCTTGAATAGGTATGCCTACCTGCCTACTCATAGGGACCTACCTTGGTAGCTACTGGTGCTGGTGTGGTGGTATTCCATTACCTACCTGGGTAGTTTTATGTACACATGTCATAGGTACTCGTACTTGTTCTCGTACCTACCTACCTAGTAGGTATACCGAGTACTGGGCCCCCCTTTTCGTAATCTCCATTCTATCTCCGTCTATCAATCATCTACGGAGTACTCATCCACGAGGTGTCGAGTAGTAGCGAGCGACCTACCTACGCGTATATCTCCACCCACTTACCCCCTTTTCACCCTTGCATTCTAGCTTACGAGTCGTGCGAGTACAGTACCTACTCCCGGGCGGAGAAAGAGGAAAGGGGGTCGGGGAAGGGGACACTGGGGGTCATCCCGGCGTCGTGTGTCGCCCGACCCGAGTGAGTGAGTAACTACAAGAAACCGACCGACCAATCGACTAGTGG
>WJFF01000135.1:57830-69929 GCA_011800825.1 Fonsecaea pugnacius | reverse complement strand
CCCGTAAGCAACCCTGGGCGGAGTCGCACGGCCGAGAGAGATGTCCTTATACGCCATTCGATCCATATATTGATTGCACCAGGAGGTAACCACATGGCTCACTCATCCATCACGGAGATTCCACAAGGGCGAGAGAGCGAGTGACCGAGTGAGCGGAGCCTCTCCTTCCTGGCTAGCTAGTGAGATGACCGACAATGATATACTCGGTATATCCACGCCCAGATATTCATAAATGGATACTACACCACGGCGTATCAAAGTCATCGTCCTACACACACAGGGAGGACATTGGATACAGAGTGGACACAGTGCTCTGTCGGCCGTGAGTGGGCATTGTCATGACGTTCCGTGTTGCGGTGTCAAACGAGGACACCTCATATTACGAACTGAGAATGTCTTGCTCAAGTCTCAGGTTCGGAAGGGATCGTGACTTCATACTGGGCTCAGCAGCACATGGCGTGCCGAGACAAGGGAGCTATGCCGGCTAGACGAGCTCAAACACCCCAAACCCCTTTCTCGGCATCTTTCTGACAGGTGGCATACAAAGATATTTGCCCTCGCGGCCTGAGAGGTAAACAAACAGGCCAGAACCGCGGTCCATACCTGCCAGTATCGCCGCTTTCCCACACCGCCAGCACTAATGCGTATAAACAAAGAACGGATTCTCTCGGTCTGTCTTGTCGGCATATGCCAATTGCTGCCGCAGAGTCTCCTTCTCGTCCTCGCTCATGAGGGCAAGTTTCTCCCGATTCTTCTTGTTGAGTCGGTCATTCCGGAATCGGAGAGCTAGGCAGACTAGGACCTGGAACGACAAGGTGCTGAGCGGTCATTAGCATCGAGTTACACGAACAAGTACAGCATCGGGATCCAGCAATATCTGTACCGGTCAGGGAACACTTACGCCATGATGGCCGCCTTTCCGCTGATATACCCAGGAGCCTCAGAAGCACGGAACGATTCGGTGCCGGCGATGTTTCCAGCACAATACAGGACGAGTGTCAGGGCATTGACGGTGACTTTCTTCGTATGCCCTCCCAAATTCGATGCATTCCAGACAAGAAGCAACATGAAAGCCTGGTGTATCTCTTAGCCACAGGACAATACGAGTAGAACAAATCGCTTACCGCTGTGAATGAGTTGCACAAATAAAGAGCAAAGAGCAATGCCCCTTTGCTCTTCGGTACACCCCCAGGGTCAAGACCAATCATCATAGCAAATGCGGCAATGGTTGGTACAATGCTAATAATCATCACAAGACTTCGATCGTTCCATCGATCGCTGAGGTATCCGGTGAGAATGGTTGACACGGCTCCGACCACTCCGCCAGGAATGTTCAGTATCAGCTGTTTGCAGTCAGCGGAGATCCCTTGATTGCAAGGCTTCAACCAAGCTTGACAGTCCCAGGGGTACTCACCGCTTGCTGTGCGCTATAGCCAAACGTTGTCAACAAGATGCTGGAAAAGTTCGGGATCGCAGTCGGAACACTGAGCATCAGAACGCTCACGGCCACAAGCCAGACACCAGGGTCCTTGAAGACCAAGCGCAACTGAGACGATTTGATCTTGGCATTCTGCGTTCCCGACTGGTTGTCCTTGACTCGCAAGAGTGTCGCCACCTTCTCCGCATCAGAAAATCGTCGAGCCTTGACGGGAGAGTCCGGCAGATAGAAGAAGACAATGACACCGACTACGACGGTCACCAGACCAATCGTCAGAAGGAAGATGCGCCAACTTGCAAAGCTCTTGTTCTTCGAGTGAGACACGCCCCAAGAGACCAACCCAGCAAAGATGGATGTCAAGCTTGTATCCGATCAGCCGAGAGAGCATTAACCAAGGGAAGGGTAATTCGCACCTGTTACAAACGTATACATACGAGATCCTTCGTCCTTGCTCGGATTTCTTGTACCACATGGCAACCACAAGCACGAGAGTGGGTGTTACAACAGATTCGAAAACTCCCAAAAGAGCACGGCAGATCATCAGCCCAGCATAGTTGTGGCAAGCCGCGTGAGCCGCCAGCACAGCACCCCAAAGTATGATGTTTGCACCGAGATATTTGCCCAGTCTTGAAACCCGTTGCGAGATATATTGCGTGGGAAATTCGGCAGCAAGATACCCGACGTACTGTTCGTTGTCTTAGTACCAGGCCACAGCACTGACTGGGGTAACAATAACTTCAATGGTGTGGGCAAAGTCACCAACGACCGGCCCAGTTGCAGCTCACAGGGTTGACTTACGAAAATCATGGCAACGTCGGAATACTGTTGCCCCACGAGATGGGTATCTTCCCGAAGTCCCATGACTGCAGTATATCCGATGGTCGTCTTGTCCAGGAATTGAAGAAAGTAAGTGGCAATCATGCATGGAAGAATGGCCCAATCGATCTTCCGCAAGAGCTTCTTCCGTTTCGTCTCGTCGGCCAGAATGCTCAAGGCTTCCTGGGTGACACCGTCGGCATTCGGATGGTCCCGAAGAAATTCGAAAGCCTCATCGGCTTCCTTGGGATCAATGTTGAGAGAAGCCAGAGCATCTTCAAGATGAACAACCGTCTCTTGGAGTTGTTTCTCCGTGTCTGCCGGAGCGCTGACCACCTCTGCAGCCATGCTGATTGAAGAGATTGTTCAGGTTGAGCAGCAACAACAATGCCTTTCCTTGGTGTGGTCACAGCAGAACTGCCTGGTGCTGACACGGCAGGTGGTCGTCGTGGAGGGAAATGTAACATATATCTGTCGACAGCGAATTGAATGAGCGGCAGATGGAGCTCGTCAACTGCCGTGATCCCACGACGCGGTATTCCACCGTTCCACATATAAACCAGCATGATTAGCGTCGTTCCAGTATTCCAGGAGACGGCGTTCAATTCGTGATGACCATATCCGGCGAGACGATCATACTTGGCATTCTGTGGTTGTGGAGAATTTGGGGTCAATTCGTGGGGAATACCGACAGTTGGAGGTCGGCTGGGTCTCGGTGGCGGTCCTAGCTGGAGATCAGACGTCGGCCACTGGTGTGGCACACGGGAATACCTGTGTGAAGGATTGAGACAGCTTCGGATCTGGGCAAGCATGCTGCCAATCACAATAGCGGTATCTGTCTCGCCTCCGGCCGCAGCTCCAGTCGTTGGCTGCCCGAACGGGGCCAATCTAGCCGGATAGTGCTTGTGGTATTCTTCCTCCCACAGCCAAGTTTCACGACCCGTTCAAACCGAGAGACTTTGTCTTCGAGACACACTTCCTTTCAGCGTGGTGTTTCGGCAGTTGTGCGAACGAGCTCGACATTGTGGGTGCTTCGTGGACAACAATAGGAAAATGCAGTTACGGTTTCGCAGAAGAAAACGTTTCCCGCCCACATGGGCGCTGCCATGGCCTTACCCCGGCGGGACTTTGGCCTGTCGAGGATGTGTATTTTAGGCGGAGAAGTCGTGAGGATGTGAAAAATTTCCTGTTCAAGAAGTGTCTTCCCCATTGACTTCGGAGGAAGAGTATCAAATGCCAAGACACATTGTGCCAAGGAATTGCGTTTCGGGATTAATGCTTGTCTCTGCACTAACTCGAGTACGGTGGATCCTTTCGGGCATCGAAGCGCAACTTCTTCATTCGATTTGCGTCCTTAACCTCATTCTCAGGCTGACAACGTTCTAGAAGCTGGATCTTCCCTGAGAAGTCATTCTGCGGCGTAATGAGTATTATATCGCCATTAGGGCATCTTCACATCTCCTAACCATGTCTAAATCTATCATATCGATACATGGTATACACATCCAGCCAAGTGTTCAGGTAAGATCAGGCAGACCGTCTAGTTCAAAATAAACTTGTAACAGAACCTTTTCGCATCTGAAATCTTCGGCCGGGAGGTCACAAGTCTCGGGAAGCAGATATCCAAGCAACAATTGCGACAGGGCATCGATTGTGGAAATGTTCAAGTGCTTGATCGCATTCACCATCTCCACTATCGACCAAGTCCTCGGGTGTAGTTGCAGCTGCGGAGTTTCTTGCTGCGTCATGAGGACGTGCCAGGCTTTTTCGAGAGAGCCTTCTTTGTCGATATGGTGATCGACGAATCGCTGCTGGACGGCAAGCAGTTGGTCTTTGCGGATGGGGTTTCCTCCGTGAGCGGAGTCGGTCGCCTCCTGGAAGACCTCGAAGATGAAAAGTAACGTTGATATCAGCGATGTCGTCTTGCGGAGTCTGTTCATCGGCGTCTTTTGACGGTGGAGAGCAAGCCTCATCATGTTCAATCGCAACAATACAGTTCTCAGGAGTGAAAACGGTGGTTCGTGGAGGATATTTGGCTGAAAACGACGCAACGATGCACGCTTTTGAATCTTGGACAGTGTCTCAAACAGCCGTGACGGGCGGTAGGAGGTGCTGGCCCCTGCTCGCGGGGCTCCGTCTCTGCCAGCGTCGGGTGCCATCATCCTAGTGTCGATAGGAGAATATCCTGGGAGTGTACATACACACCTAGGCAGTCAGCGGAGGCTTCTCGAGCCAATTGAAGTTGACCAACCAAGCAAGAAGCCACAGGGTCTCTGGTGAAAGGTTGCGCAACCCGCCGCGGCACTCAATGAATCGTTGAAGCCCATTCAAATGCGTCTGGATATTGTCGGTCAATGACTTGGGGAGTATTCTCCCTTGGTTGGCTCCGGAGCCTGGTCCACTCCTGGCAGATCCTATCGATAACGTAACTTCATATACCCATAGGTTAATCACGGCCAGGATGGTGTCGTCAGACACCGCCAGATGGCTTTTAAGTTGCTCTTTTAGGGAGCCGATACCTTCGAGGATCAAGCTGAGGGTTGCTGAGCTCGGTGTTTGGTGCCCTGCGTCGATATCATGATGAAGACTGGAAATTGCGAGGAGTATTCGCGCCGGCACTGCGCGAGGTACGATGTGGTTTACCATAGCGGTCGCCGGTGAATTGATGTTGCTCGACTGGTCGGCCTCGTACAGTCGACATATAACGGAACGGTTCACTGCCGGCCGACATCAGTTGTCTTTGATCGCGGGGACTGGCCAAAAGATATAACTCACAGTAATCGAGCAGCTCATGTGAGTTGTAAGGAGAATTCGTGCAGTTCTCCGGGGGCTCTGTTGGGTCGGGAAGAGAGCACGGGGAAGTGAGACATGGTTGTGAGTGCGACTGGCCTGTTGTGCTACCGACTGTCCTTTGAGTTTGTTGAGGAGACGACGGTCTCGAACTGGAGTCACTTGGAGTCTCGGAGGATCCTCCGCCATTGACGACCAGAGGAGAGGAGTCTATTCGAGGCCCCATTTGTTCCATATCTTCTCGACGTAGCCAGGGAAGCACACGGCTTTGCGATCGTGCGGCCAATTGCTCCTGGCGACGGATCGATTTGCGCTTGCGCAGAACTGATCAAGGAGCGACGTCTCAGCAAAGGAGGATTTTATCGGGCGTCAAAATGCAGACTCTTACATTCTTTCATGACATGGCGACTTTTGCCAGTCCCCCGGTGGCAGTCGGCCGAAATAAAGAGATATTTGGGGACATATTGCGTCGCAGAAGTCTGGGCGAGCACGATACTCATCTTTGGCTTGGGTCGTATGTCTTTGCATGCAACAAAAGGCAGTCCCAGCGGTGCGGAAGATTGCTGCTGACTTTGAGAGACGCGCAGGGCGCAGTTCACCTTCTTGTAATCACTGGCATGGAGCACACGATGCACGAAACGAGATCGTGTCTCCGAAGAGGTTCACAAATTGCGATGGCCTTGTCCTCGTCATCTTACCGGGCTCTGCTCATTCGTCCCTGTAGGGCGAGATGGGTAGGGTGACTCGGAATTTCTCAGGGGTCCGAGGACTCTGCATGAGCCCATGGCAGCGAGCGTCGTCGTGTCCGTTGGGGTAATGATTGGACGAGAACCATTGACCCGAAACAGATCGAAGTTCTTCCCAATCACAAGCTGTGGTGAGTGTACTCCTTTTATGGACTAGCTTCTCAACATCGGCGCTAGAGCTGCAAGTGGTCTTTGGTGCTTACTGATAGTGCCAATAAATGTGGATCCCAACCAATAGAATTTACAATAAAAATCCACTAGTATTGCTTCGGGGCAACAGCATTTTTGGGCAGTCAGAGCGAGAAACTCAAAAAAGGAAACAGGCTGCGCAGCTGAGCCTTGATTCACTTTGTCCAACCCACCGAAATTGTCATGCGTTGGTTGGTCATGGGTACAAACGCATTTCGGCCTAGCGGTGGCGTGTCGACTTCATCCCTCTGTTCAACCATTGGAAGTCGACCAAGCGGGATCCAAGCTGGGCCGGACTCTCTACAAGACTTCTCTCTCAAAGCCCGGCAAAAGTAGCAGATGGACTCGTAGGCGAAGGGATGGAGCCTTTGCTGGGCGGAGTCTCCCTCTACCGTCAAGCTCAATGATTGATCTCTGCATTAACTCTTCAAGCTGCGCCTGCGTTTACCTCTTTGAGGATGGATGAGCGCAATGAGCCAAAGCATGATGCTGGCGGCGCTCTACATAACCCTGGCCCTGGGGCCAGATCACCAGACCGAGACGACGAAGACAGAGGAACCGAGTTGTCGAATAAGTATCGAAGAATCGACCATGAGGGTGCCAGAGCCTCGACGGCTTCTGAGCAAAGCAGCCGTTTTCTGTTTGTCGACTCGTCCTCGGGTGGGCAGCGACCACGTTCTGACCAGCGAGCCATCAATGCGCACATTCAGCAGACTGCGCACAGAAACCGCAAGAAGGCCGCGCAGAAGCAGACGACAACAGGAGCAGCGAACATAGGACGATATCGACGTGAGCCACAGTTGCAACCGCGTCCTATCGAGCCTCATCCCACCTCTCCTGTCACGCTTGAGCGACAGAAACCCCTCCAACCACGACGATCTACCAGTCGTGAAAGCTCTTCGGCACAACGACCATCACTCAGTCCACCAGCGGAGGTTGTTGGTCGCGAACCACTGGCCCCGGCACGAGCGGAACCTCTTCTAGAATTTGACCATGCGCAACTGGACAGATTACGGCACTATAGCAGCGTTCGTGGAGCGGAAGTTCGCGAGGCCGTCGACGCCCAGCAACAATTACAGAATGTATCGACAGAAATCGCTCGGCGGGAGGCTTCTCAGGTCGAGGCCACGTCGGTGAGGTCTATGCTTACCCAGATTCTACAACGGCTGGATGCTGGCCATGCGGGCCGCTTGATTCAACCCTCTACTACTTCCTCGCTGAATAACACTCTCCTTGACCCATTCAATATCAGCTCTGTACATATTACACCAAGCATGAATTCAGTTTTACGCCATTGTAAGTGGTATATTCTCTCAGTACTCTGTTGGCTGATCTATTTGTCTGCGCTGGGCTTGTCGGATGGACCAGCGAGTTTTTCCGATGGCCTTATCTCTTTTTTACATATGGAAAATTCCTTCCAAAGCGTCCCAGCAGCTCCCGTGCTGCTTTCTATGCCTGCAGCAAGCTTTGGAAGCGTTGAACCGGCTCCTTTTCTTTCTTTTACACCTCTCAAAGATCGCAATTCTAAAGAAGCCGGCCCTCGAGAGTTCCATGTTTCCTCCTGCACCGCAGCCGACGCCCGCAAATTTTGGCAGACATTAACTTGTTCCCAACAGTCTCCGAAGTTATGATACCCAGTGTATTTCCTACCCGACACCAAGCCGAAATCCAAAGCCGATGGGCTTTCCAAAACGCTGCGCAAGAGCCACTGGTGCTGTACTCGCTTCTGGCAATCGCGTCGGCCGAGCGCAGTTCGCGTTTGGGCGAACTGCGAAGTGGTTCGATCGAGACGACATTCACCGAAGCAGACCTCGAAAACCGCGCGGTACCGGATTTTGTCTCGTATAAAGTGAACGCAGTGAGAATTGCGAATGAAACAATGAAATCTATGGAAAAGGCCACGCAGGCTTCGACGATTTTTGCTATGATGTGTTTGCTTTCGATCGAGGTATGCGGGACTTTTGTTACGAGGCGGGCTCCTTACACGACAATACCGACTTACTGATGGATATCTCGAGCAGGTTATCACGGGGAATTCAAAAGAAATCTTTGCGCATGTTTCTGGACTGCAAAAGTTGATCGCCTGGCGAGGCGGGTATCATGGGATACCCCCTCATGCGACTGAGCTCATCCTCTCGTGAGATTATCTTGACCTTCTCCCCAAAATTGCAGAATCAATCGGGATCTAACTGTCGTGACAGGACCTCATACATGTGCGCTGCCCTAACACGATCGTTACCTGCGGCTCCTCCGACGTCGACACTGTCTGCCCTCCCTGCAAGCTTGGTTGAAGAAATCCGGCAAAACGTGAGCGAGGATGTGAAAAAAATGGGCATAGGGCTCTTGACCCCGGAAATCGATACCCTCATGGACTGGAGAATATCACAAGCGTTTCGGGACATGAAGGACGTCGTCCAATACCGGGAATACTACCACGAGAAGCAGCTGGTCCCTGTGCCAGAGGAGAACGAGTACATCAACGCCAAAAGCTACCATTTTCGGTACGCAGCCTTGTCCGCGCCGTTCGAGGCGCGAGAACCGGCCAGCGACAAGGAGGAGGCCTGTCGTCTGGCGATGCTGATTTTCTGGTTCAGCAACTTCCAGATCTCGCGCCCGGAATTCGCCCTCAACCGGGCACTGACCGCACAACTCAAGGCGGCCCTGCAAGCTTCCGACTTGAAGGGTCTGTGGGGACCGCACTATGAACTCTTTGTCTGGGTTCTCCTGCTCGGGGCGTATATATCCGCGGGACAGCGAGAGAGGCCGTGGTTTGTCCTGAATCTCGCGCGGGTCTCTAGAGTGCTTCATTTGCAGAGCTGGGAGGATGTTCGCCACCTGCTGTTGAAGTTTTTCTATCTCGACCGCATCTACGCCGAGGGCATGCGGCAGAGTTGGGAGGAAGCGGCGCTGTTGGCGGAGACGCTTGAGGCCGGGCTGTGACCACCCACGAATATCCTGGACAACCTTTTCTATGTGGCTAGTGCTGCACACTTGTGTACGCAGTGGTATTTGGGTCTTGTGAGCGTTTTCTGTTTCTGGCATATGAGCAACGACTTGAGCGCATTTTCCGATGGCATGGGCTATGTGTGTTTTGAAGGTTATGGTTGAGATACCCATATCTTGAGGGAACCTGAGAAAAGCATTTTCTGACCGATATATGGACTCGAAGTCTACAAAGCGTCTAGCTCCTCCTCAGACCTCGCAGTACCGAGTATGCGGCACTGATCTTTTCTTCATCGACCATCACTCAACTCGATTTAGTTGCCGATGCCGGAAGAGGAAGTATTTCAGTCTGACAGAAAATATATGTGGGGTTTTGATATCACAGCCACTCAAAGTCGCGACATTACAACCAATTGCGGCATGTCTGCCCACAGTTGTTTTGTCAGACAAAAAAGTCCTCGTGTCGCCCCTCTGAGTCGCTCAAGTCCACCATTCAATGTCTCATTCAAGTGATGCGCCGACTCTTCTCACTACTTCCTTTACCAGGTATTGTCTTTTCGCAGGACACATACTCTAGGGAGGATCTTGAATAGAGGTTTAACGCGTCATCAGAAATCATTCCCATCGACTTCAACTCTCGTCTTATCTCAACCTCACCAACTGGACGGTCCACCAACTGGACGGTCGCCCAACTCCGGCGACAAGTCATGGCACATTTTCGGGTTCGCGAGGAAACTGACTCGAGTTTTGACGGTGATGCCTTTGTTGTACTCTCCAAACCTGCTGGGTCATCACAAGACGAACTGCCTGAGGTATTCCGACTGCCGCTCTACAACGACCTGGACCTATACGAGGTCTCGGTAGATGAGCTCCAACATCTCTATTCCACTGGAGCGCTGAGTTCAGTCGACTATGTGAAATTCTGCTTGGAGAGGGTCCAAAAGGTGAACGCCTCGCACTGTGCGTAAGTCTCCGGATCACGCTGACGGGCACACCCAGATCAATCCGTATCTCGAATGTGTCATCGAAACTAATCCCGATGCTATCGAACATGCACGGGCGATGGATGACGAACGAAAGAAAGGCACCGTCAGGGGTCCGCTTCATGGCATCCCCGTGCTGGTCAAGGATGTAGGTCGTCGCTAATGACCTCCCTGGTGCACGGCTAACACCGCATCCGGTGGTAAAGAACATGGCCACGGCAGACAAGATGCAAACGACAGCAGGCTCATGGGCCTTGCTCGGTTGTATTGTCCCAAAGGATGCGCACATTGTCCATCTTCTCCGCCAGGCTGGCGCCGTTATTCTCGGCAAGGCCAATCTTGACGAATGGGCAGGGATGAGAGGCAGCGTCTATTCCATGGGATACTCCGCCCGTGGTGGTCAATGTCGGAATCCGTACATGCTGACTCGCTCGCCAAGTAAGCATTTGTTCTTCCCCTCTTAGTACGGTCCCAGCACAAACGCTGATTTGAATGAACAGATGGCAGCAGCTCAGGCAGTGCCGTCAGCGTCTCGGCAAACATTGTCCCTCTCGCGTTCGGCACAGAAACAGACTGCAGCATCATCAGCCCAGGCATGGTCAGTGGCGTCGCAGCAATCAAGCCGACAGTCGGCCTGACGTCGCGCGGAGGGGTCATTCCCATCTCAGAGACCCAAGACTCTGTCGGCCACTACGGCAGATGCGTCGCAGACGTTGCCCGGGGCTTGGATGTGATCGCGGGTCAGGACCCGGACGACAAGTTCAGTACCCAGCCTGGGAGACGTCAGCCCAAGAGTTACTATGCGTACCTCACCGACAGGCACGCACTCAAGGGTGCAAAGTTCGGTTTGCCGAGCAAGTGCTTCTGGGACGCTGCTCCAGGCCCTCAGAGACTGGTTGCGGAAAAAGTCCTGCATCTTATAAAGCAGGCCGGTGCCGAGATCATCCCCGTTGATATGCCGTGCGCCGAGGAGAGATTAGGCAAACACGGGATCTGGGACTGGTGAGTTACAATACCCTGGTCCATCTCCTTCAAGGGCTTTCCACTTCCTTTGAGGTATACCGCTAACTCTAACCCTCAGGGAACGGTACGGCGAATCTAACCCTGAAATATCCGAGATCACCGTCAGCAAGGTCCAGACCTACTACCTCATGAACCGCTACCTGAGCAAACTGAAGAACACACCCATCAAGACCCTCGAGGACGTCGTGCGGTTTAACGACGACAACCGCGGCACCGAAGGCGGCCATGAAGCCGATCTACCAGCGTTCCCGGATGGCCAGATCCTCTTTCGCAAATGCGTCGAGACCCAAGGTATCAAGGACAAGACATATTACGCCGCCCTGAAACATATTCAATCCCAATGCCGCGAGAACGGGATTGACGCTGCGTTGAAATGTCCGCCGAGCAGTCGGCGTCAACCATCTACCGGCCATGGCGGAAAAGAAGGGGAAGAAGAGCTCCTAGACGCCCTCCTCTTCTGCGACGTAAAGGCCGGAGGCATCCAGATTGCCGCGCAAGCGGGCTACCCTATCATGACCATCCCTATCGGTCTTGACCCGGACGGGATGCCGGTGCCGCTGACACTGCAGCACACTGCCTGGCAGGAAGACAAACTGATCAAGTGGGCGAGTGCCATTGAGGACCTTCTAAGTCATTACGACGAAGAGCAGTCCATACCGCCGAGCGATCGATGGCAGAGGCTGGGCCGCGTCCCACCTACCTACATGCAGCATTTGCGCAAGAACATCCCCACTGACATGGACTATCACTGGCCGGGCCGTCATCGAAATCATGCCGTTTAAAACAAAGTTATCTGACCCAAGTCATGATGCCTTGGCGTGGGTCTCGCATATCAGCCAAGTACGAAAGCATACACGCCCACATGTTTCATCGCGCACGTTATTTCGGGTGGTTCAACGCGAAACCCTGGTTCTGGAAGAAGGACGACCGGTGACTCCATGCCGTCCAGAGACTATGCTTCCATGTCACAATGGGCGGAGAAAATCAATTGGCGGCAGAATGAATTTTACAAAGGGAATGCGGTTGGTGGGCGTACACTGTTTGTAGAGGTTGTCTTTGACGGTAGTTTAAGCAGGCAATGGGACGCATGTTTATCCACCGGGAATTAACATTAGGATCCCAGCCTGGCTAGCGATGCCGACCTGCTCTTCTGGCCGACCATCCAGGCCCT
>WJFF01000135.1:0-17050 GCA_011800825.1 Fonsecaea pugnacius | reverse complement strand
ATGGGTACTCGTAGTATCTCCGTATGTGACCACTACGTTCTAATTGGCATCAGGCCCTCACTTCCCTCCCCCGGGGACAGTTCAATTGGCTGGATCAATTCATAACATATTAATTAATTATACAGGTGTTATACGCATCAACCAGACATAACCCCGGTCACAGAGGACAAGGGGGACGGAGAGGCGCTTTTCCCATAGGTGGGTCCTCAGAGTTTACTTGTCCAGGGACGTCGCTGTTCGGACTATTTCCTACTCGCAGTCAACGCGGTGGAGGCCTGGGAGGCAGGAGATAGATTCCCGTAAGGAGAAGTCGGACGGAAAGGGGAAATGGATTTGTTCCCAAAGAGAGGGGGAGAGAGTTGTGTGATATATATACCAGAGAGTCAGCCCGTCGGATTGTCTCCTGCCTGCACTCCTTTTCGACACGGGTGTGGTTTTCGGCCAAAATTGACTCAAGAATCCCTTCTAGGCCCTGGCTGACGAGAAGAAACGATACAAATGGCGACGACGACAATGAAGGCCGTCGTGATTCACGAGGCCGGCGGACCCGAAGTCCTCAAGGTCGAACAACTTCCAATCCCGACGCCCGAGAGGGATGAGGTCCTCATCCACATCAAAGCCTTTGGCCTCAATCGCTCCGAGCTCTTCACTCGCCAGGGACACAGCCCCGGCGTCAAATTCCCCCGCGTGCTGGGCATAGAGGCCGCTGGCATCGTGGAAAAGTGTCCCAGCGACACCTTCAAGAAAGGCCAAAAGGTCGCCACTGCCATGGGAGGAATGGGTCGCGACTTCGACGGCGGCTATGCCCAGTATACCAGCGTCAAGGTGTCCAACACGCAGGCGTTGGACACCGACTTGGACTGGACCATCGTCGGTGCTGTGCCGGAGATGTTGCAGACGAGTTACGGGTGCCTATTCAAAGCACTCAAGTTGAAGAGCGAGGACCGTCTGCTCATTCGCGGGGGAACGACTTCTGTCGGGTTGGCGGCGGCGGCCATTGCGAAGAACCATGGTTGCTTTGTTGCCGGAACAACAAGAAATGCTGGTAAAGCGACGGCCGAGTTGATGCAAAAGAGTGGAATTGATCAAATCATTATCGACGACGGGCAGATCGCCCGGCAGGTTCAGGACAACAAATTCGATAAAGTCTTGGAGTTGGTAGGGACAACCACTCTGAGAGATTCCTTGCGGTGTGCTGTCAAAGGGGGAATCGTATGCATGGCTGGCATCGTTGGTAAGTCAAGAGTGTTCGCTATTTCGTTTGGATAGGCCTGACAAGCATCTTGTAGGAAACAGTTGGACCATGGAAAACGTCTCCCCAATGGAGCTTATCCCTCATACTGTCTATTTGACTGCTTATTCCGGAGGTCCGGATGAGTTCAAAGAAACCCCCCTGAACGACTTGCTCAAGCAGATCAAGGCGGGCACCTTGCCTGTCCAAATTGGAAGGGTGTTCAAGTTGGATCAGATTGTTGAGGCGCACGATACCATGGAGAAGAACCTCGCGCGTGGCAAGATTGTGGTCTTGACAGAATGAAGACCCACGAGACAGTGTAGAGAATGAGAATGCCTTGTGATCCGTTAATCCAAGCGCATCGAGCAACGATGCTGGGGAGCGCGAAATGATATGCATGGTATATTGCGATCCAGACACGAAGGGAATGAACTGCTCCTTTGCATTCCTCCCTCGAATGCCCGAGTAAGCAAGTACCAACATTTGCCACCACCGGCCAGAATCACTGTGGCAGATTTTTTTGTTGTATAGATCAGCTGCTTTGATGGGTGGCCAGGACTGCCCTTCGGCGTAGCTTCTCGCGCTTCTTTGCGCCGCTCATTGGCTTACGAGGACGTGCAGCTCTCTTCGGCTGAGGCTTTCCCGTATTCCACATTTGCCACACATCGAGACAGGTTCTTTGTCCGATGAACTTGCCATTGGGAGTAAAGACCTCGACTTCAGGAAACCTTGGAGAGAGCCCCGAGTCTTCACCGGTCTGAATGGAGGAGAAGGGGGTAAACGTGCTTGTATCAATCGACAGGCCTTTAGCGGTCGGAACATCCGATCCGGTGGAATCGGATCCCGTACAATCTTCAGCAGGCGGCCCAGGCTGATGTGAGCGTCTGCTTTTCCTGACCTGACAGACCAGCTCCACCCATCCGACCCCCTCGATGAGAATGTCTGTCGCATAGACGTGAAATGGCAACTTCTCGATGTTGACTCCAGCTCTGATCATGGAGCCTGCTCTGGATTTTGTGACGTCGGTTTGTAATTTGAATTGACCCGCAGAGGCCATGCAGTTCCCTGCGCCTTCGGCTAGAATCGACTCTACACCGCTTTCCCGTTCTTGCATTTGCGTGCCACATGCCTTCTCTGTGGATGTGACATGGGTTTTGAGTGGAACAAAGGGGTACGCCAGCATCGTGGTACTCGGGTCGGCCTCGTCGAGGAGCGGTGTGATCCGGACCAGCCCCCCTCCTAGGAGCAGAGATTGACCGGGCTTGATAATGTGTTGAGAGACAGTCGGCCGATGTACCATGACCAGATCAGCCTGATCTTTGGGTTTGACATACTGGTCGAGGCCTCCACGTTCTAGGCCGGGCATATCAATCAGCTCTCCCTTGTGGTTGCCGAAGGGAAGTCGAATTGGGGATGCTGTCGTCCCCGGCAGACTTGACACCAGAGGCATGGATGGAAAAGGAACTTCAGGCTGAGGAGGAGGTAGTAAGTTTTTTTCGGAGAAAAAGGTGGTATCGGTAGATTTATGCGTTGCGTCAATCTCCTGCTGTCGCTGAATCTCTGCATATACCGGCCCTCTGTTGGCGGATCCCTTGGGGAAAAGGACCTCAAACAGATTTGATTTTCCCACGTTGAACTTTCCAACAAGCCAATTGCCGCCTCCCCTGCGCCAAATGCTTTCTTTGATATCCTTGGTCCACCATCCTCGCTTCGACGAGACCAGATGCACATTTCCCAGCCGAAGCTTTTGTCCCATGCGGCCCAAGGCAGTCCTCAGAATGGCGATGAATTTGGGCATCATGCCGTCTACCATCTCCTTGGTTGGAGCTAGCAGATCGGATCTTGTGATGATGAAGGATACAGAGGGCCGGGTTGAAAACGAATGCTGAGACCTACGATTCTGCGTTCGAGGCTTTGCCAAGGAGAGGCTCTTGTAGACTGAAGGGATGACAGACATAGGGAAATCTGCTGCATCAAGGACGTGATAGACATGATTCCTAGAGAAAGGAGACTCAGCGATCGAGTCCGCAATGGCTTCAACGGAAGGATGCGCAATAGGGACACCGCGGGAGTCATGGATCAAATAATGACATCTATCGCAGATAGGAGGTGTTATCTGGGGTTGAGGCTGGACTATGCCGTGCTCGTCTCGTAGATTTTCATCATGTTGGGAGAGGTGCGAGGTTTGGGCATGTGCCACGTCTGTGCCTACGTCTCCTTCATTCTGCACCCGGCTCGAGCCCTCGAGGTTTCTGAGATATTTTACCACCGCTTTTCTCGACCATGTATAGAAGCCTGCCTGTCCCGAGTCGACATCTTGCGTGAGCGCGCCGCAACCAGGACAGGACACTGGAAGGCGTGCGGAACTCAAATTTTCTTGTTCAACCGGCGGGCCTGGGGTAATGGATGATGCCCGGGGAGTCTGTAGAGAAATATTTGTCGGCGGCACAGGACGAGAAAGGGGCTCTGGACGAAGTCGCTCGAGCTCAGCGGTGGCAAAGGAGAGAGGACGATGGCTAGAGGAAAAGTATCGGCCGCGGAGTTGGTGGGTGCGCGATCTCACGGACGGTAAACATGATGAACGCCAAAACCGCGGGACCAATTCCATCTGAGGGAGTCAGCTCATACCCGTTGAAGACGTCGTAGCTAGGCGTGCTGCGTGCTGAGAGAAGTCGATGTGACAAATATCGAAGCTATCGTGCGTAGGGGGGTGTGTGTGTGTTCGTGTGAGAATATGCGCCAGGGGATTGACGAGGAAGAAATGTCACGTTTGTGGCCCTATAGATTTACTGCATCGAGGAATTATCTCATCGATACGGCAACTCTATCCTCCACTTTTCCCACTTTTGCCTCATCGCCTTCTCAAATTCAGACTTTCGGGGCTTAAGCCTCTTGGTTCTTCTTGGACCGACTTTTCTTGAGTTGCATCTTAGTCCTGTTCTGCTTCCAAAGTAGCAGTTGCCAACGACCCATTGTGGATGTGGTGGCCTGCCTGCTTCAATATGACTCAGCCCACATGGCATGCCTGCCTATCATATCACTTCAAAGACGAGGACTATGTCAATCATCAACCTCTCGCGGCCCTCCGTAGACTTGCTCGTTTATTCCTACTCTACCGTTTTCTTTCCCGGGAAGGCTGGGGACAATAGTCGCGATGAGACACCGTTAAGCCCTGGCCAGAGTGTTGACGGATCATCCCGAGATGACCAGGCTATTGGCTTCACAGACAACACAGATCAGTGATCTGTCATACTTAGCAAACTTTGCCCCTGTCCAGTGTGCCAGACTACTCCAGACTTGGTCATGGGTATGCGACAAGTGAGTACTTGGACAAAGGCTTGCTCGGAGGAGGTTGTAGGGCATCCCTTTGCCCAGGAAATGCCACAGTCAGCTCCGAGGGGATCAGTCTCTTACGGGCGACTCGGCTTGCCAGGTCTGCCTATATAACGTCGTCCAGGGAAGCTCAAAATGGCGGAATGGTTCTCATCTTGAACAAGGAATCTCATTAGAGAGCAATCTCCCCCTTGTATACTGACTACCACACTTCTCAAGACTATCGCACACGTCTCTTCTGTCAAAATGAGCCCTTCGATGCCAGACAGATTCGACTTCATCGTCGTTGGGGCCGGTGCAGCAGGGGCGATCCTCGCAGCTCGTCTAGCAAACAGCAAACATCGTCCTTCAGTCCTTCTCGTCGAGGCCGGGGGGAAAAATGACTCCAAGGATGTTCGTGCTGACGCGGAAAGATGGCTGCATCGAATGATCCCTTCGCAGAATTGGGGTTACAAGACTGCACCCGTCAAAGGCTTCGATGGGAACATCATTGACTACGATCGTGGCAAAGGACTTGGGGGAAGCACCGCCATTAATTTCTCCGTCTGGACCGTTGGTCCGAAGGACGACTATGATCAGATCGCACGTCTCATGGGTGACGAAGAATGGAGCTGGAACAGCGCTCAGAAAAGATACAAGCGGCTCGAATCTTTTCACGCAACTGCACCGAATGTACCAGGTGATGCAAAGCGGTATCTTAACCCTGACCCAAAAGACCATGGATACGACGGCCCTATCAAGGTCGGCTTTCCACAGGTCTGGGAGCCTTCGTGCACGGCCCTGATGGACATCTGGTATGCCAACGGTACAAAGCCCAACCCAGACCATAATTCCGGAGATCCAATCGGCCTTGCCGCCTGCTTTTCGACTGCATACAAAGGGATTAGGTCGACATCCGCAGACGCGTTGGTGGGAGCACCCAGCAACCTACACGTCTTGGTCGACGCCGAAGTGGCCCGAGTGACTTTCGATGGCACAAAGGCGACCGGTATCAAAACGATTGGAGGGAAGGTTTTCCAAGCCGACAAAGAAGTGATCTTGTCATGTGGCGCCCTTGATACACCAAGAATTCTGATGCATTCCGGCATTGGCCCCGTTGACGAGCTCAGCAGCTTCAATATCCCCATTGTGAAAGCCAATGAGAACGTCGGGAGGCACCTCAAGGATCACCACCACATCATGATCCCATCTCTCCGAGCAGACCACACGAGTGAAAGGACCGCCTTCTACAAAAGCAAGGAACTTCAAGCTGCTGCCCGGGCCGCTTGGGAGAGAGACGGTACGGGGCCATTGGCGGAATACGGCTGCGCTCTGGGTATTGCATATCTGAAGCTGGATACATTGTACGACAGCGCCGAGTTCCAAGCTCTACCAAAGGAAGACCAAGAACAACTGCGGAAGCCGACAGTCCCTCACTACGAGTTCCTCGTCAATGGTGCATGGCTTCCCAATTTCCTCGACCCAGAAAACGCACAGGCCGGAACAAGCGTGTTTGTGTTTGTCCTCAATCAGAAGTCGACAGGCGCCGTGAGACTCCAATCGTCCGATCCCACGAAACCACTTATCTTCGATCCCAACTTCTTCTCCCACCCATTTGACAGACGAGTGGCAGTGGAGGCTACACGAGATGTCCTGAAAGTCATGAACAGTCCCGACTTCCAAAAAGACACCCTGGTCATCGACGGCCCCAAGAGTGAATCGGAGGATGATATCCTGGCCTTCTGGCGAGCGACCAGCGGTTCAACGTGGCACATGATGGGGACTGCTCGGATGGGCAAGGATGAAGACAACGCCGTTGTGGACAACAACCTCAAGGTTTTTGGGGTGGAGAATCTCAGAGTGGCTGATATGAGTGTCATCCCCATTGTTTCCAAGTAAGTCATGCGACTGAAGGTCGACATATCTGAGACATTTAGGCTAACAAGGCTCTACAGCAACCACACTCAGTCAACGGCGTATCTCGCGGGGCTGACCGCAGCGGACAAGCTAGTTCAAGAGTATGGGCTTGACGGTTAATCGGCCCAAGCGTCAACACGGCTAATGGGGTCTGAATGTTGCTTTGAAAGATTTTAGCGAGCGGCAGTTGGGTGACTAGGTAATGGTAGTCATTTTTCTTCTTCTCGTTTTCGAGACAGAGACCCGGATTCGTATGATATGGTACATCACAAACAAACTACAGTATCATCTAGGTACTTGTATGTGCAGCCATACTTCCTATGTCTTCCTAGCAACATATGAGAGAAACACAACTTGGGAAAAACATCTAGTGGTGAGAGTTCAATAGGTACTCGGTACTTTGTACGGAAGTACATACAGTGCCGAAAATAGAATGTCGTACTTGTACCGAGTACGGAGTAAGGGTCTATCCCCAATGGCCTAGCAAGTGCCTAGTTTAAAAGGGTTCGCTTGTAAGGCTCCGTAATTCCCCCCTATGAGTACCGAGTAAGTTCCACGGGCACCCCCAAGTATAACAAATATATTGGTGCTGAGGGTGTGATGTCAACGTCCCCCCACCGGCCCTCTTGGTCTGTCCTCTCAGTGGACAAAGCCTATAGGGACGCCCCCAATCAAGCAATTTAGCCCCTGACTCTCGCGCGCCGATGACCCGAGGCTTCCCCCTGGTGCCCTGTCAAGTCCTGGGGCTTCCCTAATTCTGTCTGTTGACTCCCTCTGACGCCCTGCATCTTGTTTCTCAGTGGCCTTGGCAAATTCCCCTCGCAAAACAGTCCTCGATCAATGCCACCACCTCCACCAGAACCATTTTTTTCCCTCTAGAAGCAGTCGGACGGCGATGAGGTCCAATACTCTCGTCTCGTCTCGCTCCGCTCAAAACACCTCCTCGTGAACGACGCCGATCCCCCCTCAGCATTATTGTTGGCGTCTGTGACGGGACAATATGCTGGAGCTCCTTCTCCTTCACTTCGACTATCCGTGCTGCGACACCCTCCCAGGAGATTGATTGTTGGATTACTCTGGCGTGTCCGTCCTAGGACTTGCTTTCTAAGCGAATGAACATCGTGACCAAGGCACCAAACTATACCTATACACTATACACTACGCAAACACAACTTGCGCTGCCACCTAAGCCCTGCACTTTCTGAGACATAGAAGCGGCGTCGGTGGACTGGCTTCACTGGCCCACTCTTTATGAATACCTCGCTCGCCTCGCCCCATCACCAGGATCTGAGGCTCTGTCGCAATTCTACATGACGACAATGGCGTCGCTGCCCTCATCTGCGTCCCACGACCATCCCAGCCGGCCTCGACCTCGCAATGTCCAGCTAACTCGGAGTTCAAGCCATGATCAGCCCAAGGGCACCGACCTCAATCGACCCCTACCGCCGCCCCCCGTCAGTGCTGCCGCCGAGACATTCGAGATTCCTACCCTTCGTCGAAAGCCCCTCCCTGAATCACCAGATTCTGGTTCCGCAAAGCTCAACCACAGTCGTTCCTTCAGTCACCCCTTTCCCTCCATCTTTGGTTCCAAAAAGTCGGAGAAAAAGAGCAAGCATGGCATTGATTTTGATGGAACGCGCGATACTCGGCACGAAGAGGGAAATATGAGGCAGCAAGCTGCTGAAGCTTCCGTGCCACGGGGTGACCGCCAGCCAGTAACTGGGAAGTGTATGACCTGTGACTCTACCGTCCGCTGGCCCCAGGGACTCAAAGTGTTCCGATGTACGACTTGCCTGACCATCAATGATCTCGAGTACAGCTCGGAAGCCAAAGATGATGCCCAGGTATCGGCAGCGGGATCCTCCTCCCAGCGCAAATTCGTATGCCTGTCCGTTGAGAGGACGAGATCACTACTTGATCGCTGTCTCAGACACTATCTCGAGTCTCGCATTAAGCACGACGAGATTTCTGCACCTACTCACCCAATGCCAATCGACAATCACTCACCAGCCGAGGATTCGTTCCTGTTGGATGGAACGCCACCAGAAGGTGTGGTGTATGGACATCTCAACGATGAACAGGACTCACCACCGCCGTCGCCACATCCCGGGATGAAACCACACAGCCCCTATGAGGAAGCCAACCTATCTCCTCGTCACGCAAACCGACATCCCGGGCCATCCTTTGTTCAAGGTCACCCAGCTGACCCCTTCAATTCATTCGCTTCGGTGCACAACAGGCCGCAGAGCTCTAGAGGACGACAACCGTTAGAGCCTGTACAGCACTCATTCACGACGTTCGGCCCTAGATCCGACATCTTCCGTCTGGTCGAAGACTACATTGCTGGTTGCTTTGTGGGATGTGCCACGTTAAACCAATCTTTCCTTACCCCTCGTCCACCTCAGGAACCTAAACCCAGGTCTGGTTCAGGGACACACCAGAGGCGACAATTGTCCGAACCTGCTTCGGCTCCTGTACTCGAGCCTGATGTCTTCTTATCCGAGCTTGACGCGAAAACCCTTTTGCTTGGCGATGTCGCGGAGAACGGATCATGGTGGTTAGGGGCCCCGAGTGGGCGTGCGGCTATGTCGGGCAGAGAATCTCATCAGCGAGATAACTCCCCAGAGAAGAGTCGCAGTTCTGCAAGTGGGAGAAATCCAAGAATCAATTTGCTCGAACTTGCGGAATGGTATCGCTTAGTGATATACGCGGGCGATCTTTGGGAACAACGGTGGCACGAACTGAGGTCAAAGTTGACGGATCCAAAGGCACAGCAATGTTGGCATTCGACCCCTCTAGAGAGTATTCAACGAGACATCATCGAATCCCGAATACACCTGCAGCGGAGCCTGTTGAAGATCACGGAAAATCTCTTGAAACGGCCGAGGCAACCGTTGAAGCGTCCCGAGGATTGTCGATTTTTGCTGATGCTTCTGGCTAACCCGTTATTGACACCCGCGAGGCTTGAGACAGGCAGGATGTTTGGGGTTACAATACCTCACCCCCCGGTACCGGGAGCAAAACAGATTGATGATAGAGCCCGTGACTCACCGTCGAAACGTGTTCCAAGCGGCGGTAGACGACCAGGAAGTCTCGGCCATCACTCTGGCATAATCAAGCGGATTCTAGGCCTGATGGCCAATCTCTCTAACGAAAATCACCAGTATCTGGTTTCATGGTTTTCCAGATACTCTGACGGCCACTTCCAAAGGACGGTGGAAATGGTGGGCAGTTTCGTGAGTTACAGATTATCCCGACAACAGAAAAACCCAGCCCACGAACTCATCAACCCCACAGAGGGCCTCGTCCCTAGCTTCTCTGATTCTGGGATGCACCATGCCTCTCAAGTTCACGCCGCACTAGGGGGTCGACCTTCTCCCACTGCAGCGGACAAGTCTGACGGAAAACCGAAGCTCTCTTCGTACGGGGAAGATTGGCAAATCCGCGTGGCCGCAAGGGTTATGGCTCTACTGTTCCACGCCAATGTTGGCCACACTGCGCGGAAGAGGGATGCTTTTGCGGCGCATGAGCAGAGGTTACATAGTCCTGGTCTCAATGCCAAGTACCACGCATACTCCCATGGTCAGATTATACCCATCAGCAACTTCTACAATACGATGCTGGACTATGCAGATCTTGTGGCCGACTTCGAAACTTGGGAGACGACCAAGACAAAGTTCACCTTCTGCCAGTATCCCTTCTTTCTGAGCATATATGCCAAAATCCACATCCTCGAGCACGATGCGCGAAGACAGATGGAAATCAAAGCAAGAGAGGCCTTTTTTGACAGCATCCTCAGTCGCAAAGCTGTCAGTCAGTACCTCATTCTCAAAGTCCGACGAGAATGCTTGGTTGAGGATAGTCTGCGTAGCGTCTCGGAGGTTGTCGGATCTGGCGGTAGTGACATTAAGAAAGGCCTGCGCATCGATTTTCAGGGAGAAGAAGGGGTCGACGCAGGCGGTCTTCGCAAGGAATGGTTCCTGTTGCTGGTGAGAGAAATATTTGATCCTCACCATGGACTGTTCGTTTATGATGACGACTCTCAATACTGCTATTTCAACCCCTTTTGCTTCGAGTCATCTGAGCAGTTCTTTTTGGTTGGGGTGTTGGTCGGACTGGCCATTTACAACTCGACTATTTTGGATGTGGCGTTTCCCCCGTTCGTCTTCAAGAAAATGTTGGCTTCGGCGCCTGCAACCGGCGACAAGTTGTCGTCGATTCCCAAAGTCGGCCACGGGTTCACCCTGGAAGATTTGGCCGAGTTCCGGCCTGCTTTGGCCCGAGGTTTCAGACAGCTGCTTGAATTTGAGGGCGATGTCGAGGAGACATTCTGTCGCGACTTCGTGGCTGAAATGGACCGGTACGGTGACATTATCCAGATCCCGCTTTGTCCTGGCGGCGAGAAACGAGCAGTGAACAACTCCAATCGACGAGAATTTGTCGACCTGTACATCCATTATCTGCTCGACACAGCTGTGGCAAGGCAATATGAACCGTTCAAACGCGGCTTCTTTACCGTCTGTGGCGGCAATGCACTGTCACTATTCCGACCCGAAGAGATTGAGCTTCTCGTGAGAGGCTCTGATGAACCACTTGACATCGCCAGCTTGCGCGCGGTGGCGACGTACGAAGGCTGGCCTAAGCAGGAAGGACCGCCCGAAAATCAACCCCAAGTTGTCTGGTTTTGGGACTTTTTTGCACGAGTATCACCAGGAGATCAACGGAAAATTCTGAGTTTCATCACGGCAAGCGATCGAATCCCAGCTATGGGCGCCACAAACCTAGTGATCCGTATCCAGTTGATCCGTGCCAAGGAAGAAATGGATGAATTCGGAAGACCGACAAACAAACCGGTGGAAAGATTCCCTATTGCGAGAACATGTTTTAATACTCTGAGTCTGTATCGATACCCGTCTCGGGAGAAGTTGGAGGAGAAGCTCTGGATGGCAGTGCAGGGGAGCGAAGGATTCGGATTGAAATAGATCTTGTGGTTATGCGCTGGGCTGATGCACGATATGGACGAGGCAAGAGGCAGATGCTGCCGGACGAAATAGGGGCCTTGACGCTCTCTGTGTTGGATCATGTGTCACGCATTTCTCTGGGGTTTGTTTCGGGAGCGTCGGCGCTGGTGTGGGAAGTTTACCGGCCCCGTGGCATTCATTGGGAAACAGGCGCCGCTTGGGAGCATGGCAAGGGAATTTGAAGTGAGACGTTTGGACTCGCTCCATGAGTGTTGAATGGCACTGCATCGCATTGCACCTTTGGTTGCATTGGGTCGAGAAAGAGGAGCAAAGGAAAGGTTACGTTCGGGCTTTCGAACATATGAACCAAAAGTTGGGACAACGCATGTCACGAGTATAGGAAAGCCATGGGCAATCACCCGTCTTGTTTTCTGTTTCTTTTTGGTCTCTATATGATAGATGAGTGTGTGACGCGATGATCGCCAAATCGTATCCTTCTCACACTCTCGAAGAACTAGTAGGATGAGATCAAAGAGGGCGTGGTGATATACCAGAAGAGAGCTACAGCACTATCGCACTAATGCTAGCGACGAGGAAGGAGAAGGAGGGTCGTGGGCGCGGGAAAAGATTGGCATGACAAGCCAAGAAAGACGAGTGCCTGTAGGTAAGAAGAGATAGACAGGTTATGGCATCATGGGATGGAGACCATGGAGACAGTGAGCGACCTCCTGCCTGGCCTGCTTTCCGGTATGAGCGGAGAGCGGTCCGGTTGTTGTGTTGTGTGTATCTCTCTCTCTCCCACATTTCGCTTCTTCCCCCTGAAAGCCACAGGTCCGATGAGTCACGCGACGAGGCCACAAGTCGCGTACAATCCGCTGAGAGTGGGCGGGAAAAGGTTCAAGCGCACACGCGTGGGATTTTCTCGGTGCTGACTGAAGGAGTCAGGAACGCATGCACTCGTAGGTAAAAATAATTGAGTCCGCCACCCCTGTGTTTCGCGCCGTTGTTGGCTTGTTGACAGTCAAGTGGTGACATGAACCCGTCGAATCGGGAACAAGGTTGTCCCTGGGTGCGCCCGCATCCATCAGGGCAAAAAGGACCGAGCAAGACGTCAGGTCAACAGCTCTCAAGCTCGGACGCTAGAGTACAACTTTGATTAGCCATGTGAGACAGGTTCCAAACGAATCTGGAACTATCCCAGTGGTTCATATTTACTTCACGATGGACCAAGGGCGAATGGCAAGTCCAGCCTCAACATCGTGAACGCTCCAGGTCCCAAGGCTGCGCTCACCGACTTTCCCAGGACCACTGGATCCGTTTGTCTCGAAAGAAAAAAAAATCCCATCTTGCGGAGGAACTTGCCCGAAGTGCAGAAGAAGGACACTAGTGAACAAGCTCGGAGACGGGGAAGCTGGGCTAGACGAGATCTTTGGCTCCGGTTGCAGAAGTCTGGCTATGAGAATGAGATAACGGACGGGTGCACGATGATATCTCGGAGGGGTGTGAGATCGTCCATGGCCTTTTGGTTGGTCATCGGAAAATGTCGAGAAAAAGTTTCGATCAAGCAGATACTCGCCCCGCACTCGGCTGCGCTGCCCAAGAGATCATTTTGTTGCTGTCATGGCTACGTCTGGCTGAGTCTGGGTAGCTTTGGCTGGCGCGAGGATCCCCCTCAACACATTTCTTTTTTTTGATCGGTCGACTGCTTTGAACGTCTTCTGTTGCTCTTCTCCTGTCCTATATATCTTCTGCAACTCGTCTCCTGTTTGTGCTGTTGCATCTTCCATAAACCAGAGATCATAGACCAAAATGGGTTCCGCAAGTCTCCCCTCTAAGATGAAGGCGTTGAGTATGACTCCCTCCTCATACCCACGTTTGGTTTTCGATTCCGAAGGAGGCGGTCCGCAGATGAACCCTGGCTGAAACTTCGACTGATCCTGTGTGTGCATCTAGAGTACGATGAGCCAGAAAAGTTCAGCGTCGTCGAGGTCCCTCTGCCTAAGCTTCGTGAAAATGATATCCTGGTACGTAAGCTCGACATAGACTGGACGAAGAGAATGCTGAGGATAGGACATAGATCAAGGTCAAGGCTTGCGGTGTCTGCGGCACTGACCTGCACATCCACGAGGGTGAATTCTTGGCTAAGGTACGAGCAAAAGCTCAACGTGATAGCCCTGAATAAATCTGACCGATGCTGCAGTTCCCCTTGATTCCCGGCCACGAGACCGTCGGCGTCGTTGCAGCCCTCGGCCCCAAGGTTAAGGGTTTCGAAGTTGGTCAGCGGGTTGTTGCAGACAACTCGGAACTCTGTGGAGAATGCTTCTACTGCCGTCGTGGGGAGGAGCTTCTCTGCGAAGACTTCCAAGCTCATGGTGTGACCATGGACGGTGGCTTTGCAGAATACTGTGCATACCCTGCCAAACGAGTGTTCCCGATCAAGAACTTGTCCGACGTCGATGCCACCCTGCTCGAGCCCGCCTCCTGTGCCGCCCACGGTCTGGACAAGATTGCACCTAAGATGGGTTCGAGCGTGCTCATGTTCGGCGCGGGACCCACGGGTCTCGTCTTGACACAAATGCTCCGCCAGAACGGCGGTTGTCATGTTGTCATTGCCGCACCTGAGGGACTGAAGATGAACCTCGCCAAATCCCTGGATGCGGCTGATGAGTATGTTGAACTGTCCCGCAAGGACCCCGGCCCGCAGTTTGAGAAGATCAAGAGAGAGAATCCCTATGGCTTTGATGTTGTGGTTGAAGCCACGGGTAGTGTCAAGATCTTGGAGGACTCGATCAATTATGTCCGAAGAGGCGGCAAGCTTGTGGTTTATGGCGTCTACGGCAACAAGGACCGTGTGTCGTGGCCACCGACCAAGATCTTCGGTGATGAAATCACCATCCTTGGGTCGTTCAGCGAGACCTACAAGTTCCCTGCTGCCATCGACTACCTTGGTATGTCTTGTCCATTCCTTGCTCTTTCCACGCCGATCCGACTAACAACGGGTTGAATAGACTCCGGCAAGGTCAAGGTCGCAGGCATTGTGAACAAGACATTCAAGCTGGAGCAATGGGCCGAGTGCCTGGAGTCGATGAAGAACAAGAGTGCCATTAAGGCAGCCATTGTTTTCGAATAGAGGACGACATTATCGATGTGCGGTACTCGGCAGGTCTCCGGTCGTAGGGCGAATACGGAAGGGTGGTAGACGGCTCGGTCTTGGAAATGAGGGTCATTCGGGACTCAAGAGATTTGTTCTTCTGTGGTCGATATGAGAGTGGCAGGGGAATAGGAGCAGGAATTAGTTGTCGAGACGGTGTGTGAGGTGACGATGTAGAGAGATGGGTGCAGCCACAATTCATTCGACCATCAACCGACTTTCGGACCATCGTGTGCCACCTTTTCCTATTCGAGCATCTTCCACCAAGCATCCACCATCTCCGCCGGCACCTCCACATTATTTGCTTCTCCATCTTGTCTTTGCTATTGTTCCATTGTGGTACGTCCTGTAATAGATGAGTGCACGAGCTCGACTTGGTGCTATTAAACGAGTATATCGATCATGGTTCGCTCCACGAAAGCTGCACCAGTCAACCTGCGGCAGCTCTAGGCTGCTTAATCAGCCCACACTGTTCTCTGTTTGCCTCTTCCAGAACGACCGCCCGAGTTGATGCTGTCCAGCTAGCCTTGTATCCTATCAATGCGGAGAGTGTGGAGATATACGAGGTACCTGTGCAGGAGTGCAGGTCGGTGTAAGGAAAGACTTGTCGGCTATTCCGTTGGATGTCCATCCTTTGAAAAAATCTTGGAACAATCAAAGTTGGGATATGATGATGGAACTCTCTGGCCTCTACACTGTCAAACATGAGCTCAGGGCGATCGTCGGGGGTCTCTCAAGTCCTGACTTTCGAAGAAGACGGTAAGAGATATCTAACGTCAAAGCTGTTGTGTAGCAAGCGCAGGGAAGGGTGAAGAACACATCCATGAACAACACACCACAAATCAAAGTGACGGCCAGACATCACTCAGTTGTTTAGATCAGATCAGAGAAACATGTTCTGCCGCACCCATGGATGCACTGTTCCCAGCCTCCTCGTTCCTAAGGAATTTTGGTGTACAAATATTTCGTCTCTGTCTGAGCTCACTGTGGTCTACATCTACCCTCGCCCCTTCAACATCAGCCAGCTTCGTTGCGACAAGATCATCTACCGAGTAATTGTACAATATCAAACCCTCCTGTGCCAGCGAACATGTCGCCTTCCAAGGTCCCCGACATGCCCTTGACCACCTCTACCCTCACCCTCCCATTGAGGACTGCGCCGTCCAAGTCAGTCACACTCGACCCTTACTTCACCCTCCTTTACGAGGACAACAAGCCGAGCTTGCAACACTTCCTTGACAACAAAGCGCCTCTTCCTGTGAAGACCGTGCTCGCGACACCAAGATACGTCGAATACCTCTTGAGCAAAGAGCCCGGTCCAAAAGTCCAGTACGAAAACCTTCGACCTGCTCTGACTGCTATTCGGTCCTTCTTGGTCAGTTCTCCTGGGGGCAAGAAGCTGTTGGCCTTCTACAAGCACCTCTTACAACTTCAAGGCCGCTGGTTGATGGCGACAGCTGAATTGGTCAGCTTTGAACTCTACATCAAGCTCACTCACAACCTGTTCATTTCTCGCGATGACAAAAAGCTCTTGGCCCATTTCATCAAGGTCATTCCAGGCGCTCTGTCCAAGGTCGCAAACTACAGCAATGTTGACAGAGCTACCTTTGACGCCATGCTCAACCTGGAGAAGAATCGTCTTCAGGAGGCCAGCTTCACTGCAGCAGACATCCTCTTCAACTTCAAAGTCTCCAAGGAATTCTACCATACCCACGGTAAACTTCTCACCGCCATCGAAGTTCATGAAGCCAAACTTGAAGAACTACGTGTGCGAGCTGCGCGCCGTAAAGCTGAGCGTCAGGCTAGGATTCAAGCCGCGTACGCGAGGAATTATTCTCCGTTCAGCCGACAGATGGGTATGGCCGGTATGACTCCCGTCCCTCCTCAAGTTGAAGCTTCAGTCTGTCAGTACACCAAGGCGATTCGCGATCAGTTTTTCTCCTTCGATGGAGATACTGGTGGTGAGGAGCCTCTCGGTAAGTTTATTCGCTGCCAATCTTGCTGACTGGTATGGCTAACTCATTTGGTGAGCCCTGACTGTACATCACGATGGTAACGTCACTGCCTCCTAATCGGCGATGCGTGTCCGGTTGCATATTGAGATGCTCTCCTTTTCGAGCTGCAGCTATTCTCATCAGCGTTATGGAGCCTTCCATTGATCAAAAGGATCAACTGAATTGGCTCTGTCCTTGGCGATCCCACCAGGAGGAAGGTCGCATGCGTTCGAGCGTACGATAATTGAATGAGCTTTGGAAAGGATGGATACTGTTTCATGGGCTAGATCTTGATGGCCTTTTCTTGGACAAGCGGCTTTCTTGGATGTATCGCAGGGAGCAAGCAAGCAAACAGGGGCAATGACTTTCTTGTCAAACGGACTTTGTCGGACAAGGCAAATGAGGAACCGAGTGTCCACCTTCACAGTTGAAATGATACATGAAACGGCCTGGTATGACAGAAATTTCCAGTGTTTTGGGG
>WJFF01000134.1:48239-63074 GCA_011800825.1 Fonsecaea pugnacius | reverse complement strand
GGGTTCAAACTAGCCAAAAGGGGTCAAGGTCTATTCAGCCCCACTTTACGCCTCATGGCCCCCTCTCCCTCCTCCCTCTTCCCTGTTCCAGGCTGAAAAGTTGAGAGGGACTCACTTGTCTTCAGCCTCATAAATGTCTACCAGGACTATGTTTAGTTTACAATCCAGGCATCCGAATACCCGAGACACTCTCGCAGACATTAGATTTCTAGCCCCTCTAGGGCTTGAGAGACTATAACCTAGCATACCTAACATCTTCAATGGGAGTAATAGATCTGTCTATCAAAGCTAGTCTACACTAACATTGTTACATCTTCATCTCATCTACGGCACTCTTCCAACATGGTCGGTTTAAGGAAAAAGGCAAGGGGCATGTTACGTGAGATTTCCAGTCCCAGCCTTGCTCCAGCGCCTCTGCGTCTATCCTCATCACGAACGGAACCCAATGACAAGTCCGAGGTGACCAACAAGAAAGCAACCACGTTGGCCACCCCGTCTACCGTTGCAGAGAGTACTCCTATCTCGCCTCTCTCCAGAACTACCACTTCGGCCCAGGACAAGAAGAATGCGGCGGAAAATGAGAATGTTCGCTCCCCAACAGGACCACCACTCGTGCCAGACCATGATCCAGCAGCAAGCCAAAGTTCAGAGTCAAAAGCCTCTACCAGATCGCGACCAGCAGAGCTAGATCCTTTTGGAGATGGGAATCGCCTCTCGCAAAGTGCCACAGCCATTCATGAGCTCGGGGATACATCGTCCAGCACAAAGACGTCGGAGAGCCGCGGTGGTCTGTTCAGGTTGCCCATCTCCATCGGCCACTCGAAGCCAACCACTGCTGGCCCTGCAGAGCTACCCGGAGATCAGCCAAAGCCGGCCTATACGAAGCCGACTTACAAACCGGCAGGGCCGTCGGAAGTGGACGCGACGAGCGACCAAACACAAAGTCGAGCGGACGGCCAGTCGAGCACAGGGGCCTCTCGCTCGACCAGAGCTGCTGACGATGAACTCTACCGTCTCGAAAAGGAGATCCGGAGAGCCGCGCAGGGAATGGTCCACGAGAGTGACCTCGACGCTGCATTCAAGAAGCGGGGCACCAGCGGTGCGTTCAAGCTTCTCGTCGAGATGTACGAGCCACTACTGGAGGCGGAGAAGGATTTGAATGATCTCGAAGACAAGATTCGGGCCGCTATGAAGGGCCATGTCCGCACCATGGAGGTAAACGCAGAGATCAGAAAGCGCGGCACGGCGGGTGCTCTTCAATTGCTGCTCGACCAGTGTCAGTCAGCCCTTAAAGCTGAGCAAGCCCTGCGACGCGTTGAGGAGAGTTTGCGATCTGCAAACCACGACGTTCGGACGACTGATCTCAACAATGCTCACAAGGCTGGTGGTGCCGAGGCCATGCTGGCCCTCGTAGTGGACGACTACCAGGTCAAAAAGTCGGCATCGCTCGTGCTGGAGCGTGTTGCAGGACAGATCAAGAAAGCGTCGCCCCAGACTGCCCGGAAGGATGTGGACAATGCATTGAAATCAAGGGAAGCAGGAGTGGAGAGCGCGCTGGGTATCCTTGTGGGAGCCTACCAACCCTATGCCGATGCATACAAGGAATTGACTGTCATCGAAGGCGAGCTCCGAAGGGCTGCCCGCGAAACATCGTGGTCCCAGAACGTTGATCTCGTCTTAAAAAAGTCAGGTCCCGAGGGAGCTTTGAGGCTGCTCATCGAACATCTGCAAGCAAAGACGGAGGCCCTTCGCAAGATGGAAGGGCAGTACAGCGGACTAGAGCAAAGCTGGAAGAAATTGACGGGGGAGTGCCACGACCTCAGGCAGGAGCAAGCGCGGCATCAAACTCATATGGCCGAACTCAAATCCAGCCATCAAGCCAGAATGATTGATCTCGAGAAGACCTGGAAAAACACCCTGGAAAAGCAACAGAGAGACGCAGCCAGTCAAGCGCAGATGGTCGAACAACGCCATCGCAGCGAACTTGACAGCCGAGACACCATTCACCGAAATGAAATCGCGTCGTGGAGGGCAGCCATGCAGTCTGCAAAGGAAAAGCACGAGAGTGAACAAAAGGAGTTGAAGGCTGCTCTGTTAGACACGGAACAACAATTCAATCTTGAACTGGACCGCATCCGGGAAGAATTTGAGACGAAAGAAAAAGAGTCTCGCAAACGGGAGATGGAGAGGATCGAGCAATTCCGACTAGAGACCGAGGAATTGAAAGGGGAGCTGGTCAAGCGAGACCATTTCAAAGGCCTGTCTGACCCGGAGATCTGCACCCGCTTCAAGAAGCTGGCCCAGGAGGTCAACAGCTTCGCGAGGATCCAATGGGAAAAGAAACGAGAAGGCCGGTGGCCCCTTCAGGAGTACGCACTGCGACGGTCCGAGAACCCTCGGAAGTTGAAGCAGCAGCTTGTGCAAAGCAGCATCTGGATGATCCTGAGGGACAAGATCTTCCACTCTCCGTTCGGTGTTCTTGGCGACGAAGGCCAACGAATGCATCGTGAATGGACGAGCGAGTTTGGCGAAGGTAGGCAGCATTGTTGCCCTGTTGTTTTGCTTCCTCCTTCTTAGTAGGTCCCAGGCTGATGAAATTCTTCCTACCCAGATCAAGGCTCAGACATGCCACATTGGCCAGAAGCCACCGAGGAATCCGAGACGTGGCGGTTCGAGCGCATCAAGGAATATTGGGACGCCGCGAAGAAGCCCGAATCTGATGCATCCATGAGGCTGAAACCGGCGTATGATCAAAGAGTAACAGTCACGGTGGACGAGATCCGCAATGCGGTTGAAGCCATCGCGACCTTGTCGCCTCACGACCTCCAACTCATCCGCGAATTCGTCGAGCTCGCCGCCACCTTCTGGTTGGACGTGATGGCGCAGAAATGCAGGGTGTATCTGATCTTTCCCGCCCAGGGCACCAATCCCCTTGTTCAGCGCAAGCCGTCAACGGCAACGTTGGATCTTGTGATTCAGCCCGAGGTCCGGAGGAGGGGGAATGCCCAGGGCCAGCGCTTTGCCCGGGAGCAAGTGGTCAAGGGATGTGAGGGAGAAAAGACCAATTACTAGTCCGCGTCAGGCTGAATGCGTAGGTAGGAGGGAGAAGAATGTCTGTAACAGGAGAAGAAGTTGTCCTCGTATTCATTCGCGCACTAGGGACGCAGGTAGCCGCAGGTGCAGATGCAGACACAGACCCTGCAGGAAGACTCTGGACTTATGCACACACTAGGACTCAGCTCCTGCAAGCCAGCTTCATCTAGCAAAACAAGGCAGAAGACAAGGCACGGCAGGGTCGCTTGGAGAACTGAGGCTGGTAATTGGGCAAGTTTGAGCCTCATTGTGATGGATGCCTTTTTCCGCCTCACCCAAGTCAGAGTCAAGTCAATAGTGGCTGCGACCAGCTTCTCTCGGCCTGATCAGTGACACTTCCCACCCCTCCCTCAGCCGACCAGGAACTCCCGAACATGGGCACATAATGATCCCTTCACCTTTTCGTATTCTTTCTCTTTTGTTCATGTGTGTGTGAGTGTGACTTTGACTGGCTAACCTGTCGAGCAGACGGTGCTATGGTCGATCGATAGATACTGTCCCCTCCCTGATCGAGTCCAATCCAATCCGAACTGATCCCTCGTTCACATTCTCCGGCGTCTATATCTATCCTATGACACACGGTACAAATTGACAAGTTATTCCACCTCTGCGGGGACAAAAACACTAGAGGGGAGAGGATCGACTACCAACACAAGATATGGCGCCCCCTTCATCAATCATGCGGCTGTTCAAAACCGAGTACGTACCCCTCACCCTTTCACACAAGACAAGGGAAACACACGAAATATCAACTGACCCTGTACCCCCTCCTGTTTTCCGCGGTATGTAGTAAAAACCTCAAACTCATCTCCAAAGCCGACCGGCCCACCCCGCGGCCCAAGGGTCAAAAAGTCACGCCCGAGGAGCTCCGCCGCGTGCGCGAGATGATGCGCCAGCGGTACACGCTGGACCTGGAGATCTGGGGCCTGCGCAACGTCCGTAACCACAACAGGGAGATTGTCGAGGACAAGATGCGCCGCGCCGACGCCCTGCTGGCCTGCATCCGCGCCACCGTTGCCGCCATGGACGGCCGCGACTACTTCTCCAGGGAGGACGAATACCAAAAGCTACGGGAGATCAAGGCCCGCGTCATGACCGGGGGGAGGAACTGGATGCAGAACCCGCCGTGGAATGAGGACTGACTGAGTTGGTGCGCAATTGTGACCGGAAGAGTTGGTTGGTTGACTCGTTCGATTAGCCGTGGTAGTAGCCGTGATGGTGATGGTGATGTTCATGGTAGTTGATATGCTCTATCCTCTACACACGAAGCAAGACTGGAACCCCATCTCTAGGTAGAGAGTAATTTGCCGTCGCTCCACTCGACCTGCCGAATCCGGCCATGTTCAGCTTGACATGGTCTGCAAGTTTGCTCTTCTTTACATTGCCGAATGTGGGACGTTCATGATCAGCGGTGCAGATATACAATATGACTTATCTTCACTATACATCCCGCCGACACTCGCCTCCAGAAACAACGGCCAGGCTAGCAAGTTAGAAGGGGGTATCATCGTGCCAATCCAGACAAAATGCTTTCAGAAATGCTCGCTAATCCAATTCAAGATCTATGCCCCAGTGCCTCGCCCATACACACCCATATCATTGTAAGTTGACGTGGTCGCCCACTATGTCAAGTTCAAGCTCATAATCCCTCTGCCAAACTCGCCTTCAGCCCCTCTTCATCGACCATCGTCACTTGTACACCCACGATTTTTGGCGCCGGCTTGAACCCCGGTATAGGCCCTTTCTGATTGATGCCAGGAGGCCTTCCGCCCATGTACGACGCGAGCGACGACGCTTGTACATGGGTTTCGCTCGATGACGACGTAGTGACTGAAGCGGTTGGGGAAGGCAGGTCGACATCGTCCTTTACGGGGGCAGCGCCCCATTTACCTCTCACCCACCCACCGAGAAGACGCCCAAATCCCGAGGAGGAAGATTGTCGGTCTTCTGGCTGGGAGGGTAATAGATCTGCCAAGCCAGTCAATGCGGCGATGCTCGAGCTGACACTCCGTTGCGGCACCTGATGTCCAGTTGACACGCCGCCTGGCCAATCTGTGCCCAATGATATCGTAGAGCTCAATGCCGTGTATTCCGTGACAGTAGTCAATGGCTGTGCAGAAACGATCCTTCGAGTCGCAGACGGCGAGAGAGCAAAGTATGCCTTGTTGCCCCTTAGTACACTTGAGGATTGGGATTTCGAAGAACTCGGACGTTTAGCAATATGTATGTCCATGCCAGATATTGACACTAGCGAGTCGTGTGAGGGCGTACGCCGAAGGATGGGTTGTGTCGAAGGGTTAGAGGCCATGTCGGGGTTATATGGAGTTGTGGGCTGAGGTAGAGCGTTGTTTTCTGCTTCATCTGTTGTTTCGTCTGGCATATTCGCCACCGCTTCCCCTTCAATGAGTATATCTGGCGGCTCTGGCTGGATTGTGTCGTCCACTATTTCAGCACTGACAAGAAGTTGGGAGGGTTTAGGCGTCAAATCACGAGACGATGACTCTTTGGCCTCATCTCCATGGCCTAGATCAGCATCACCTTTCAAGTCCGTATGTTCGTCTTCTGGAAACACTTCTGTGGCGTCATCGTGGAGATCCTCTTCTGCCAGGAGCTCTTTTGTTCTCTCGTCATAATCAGATGCAGACTTCAGCTGGGGAGACGTGAAACCGCCAGTCGACTCGGGACTCGTAGGCCTGGAGGACTCTTCACCGGCTTCAATTCGGTCGAAAATGGAGCTGGATTGCTCCAAATACGACCGCGGAGAACTTGGGAAACTCGACATCACAGATGAGCTGGTTGCAGCGGACTGTAGAGACCACCGCTTTCTCATTGCTTGTGGCTGATGGAGAGCGATGGGCAACACTGGGCTGGAGACAACTCGATACGGACCAGCCATCGGTGTTGTTGGTGCAGAAGACTCTGGCGTGGATGGAAGAAAACCTAAACCCAGCGCTGTCCTTTTGCGAGATGACCGTCGGATCGTTGGAACCCGATCTCGCTTCGCAAGTTTGGCGTGATAGTGGTGGTGGACATGAACGGATTGTTGCACACTCGAAGAAGGCTGTGACCAGCCTACTTGATCGCTCAAAGGTACTGACGTGGAGATAGCGCCAGGGTTGCCGTCATCTACAGGCTGATGCTCCAGGATCTGCTCTCTGAGATTCTGCACCTCCTCGTTCGACGCTTGAAGCAGCTCCTTCAGCTCAACAATACCAGCCTGCAGATTTGCATTGTCTTGGAGGATGTCCCGCACAAAGTGGCCGACCACATTGCTGTTCTTCTCGTTGGCGTTGAGACCGCGGAACGCAGCAGCGGATTTCAGTCGACCTTCCGCACCACCGAGTTCTCTCTCCAAGACACGCTCACGTTCGAGCCTCGCAATGATCTCTTCGTAGCGTTCTCTGTCCTCCTTTGCATCCCATTCGATTCGTTGAACATCACGCTCGAGTTGGCGGACTTTGATCTCGCTCTCTCTCCACCGCTTACTCGTGCTCCGGATCTCCCCTCTCGCATCATCTGCCTGTTGGGTCATTGTCATTCGTTCCCTCTCCATCTCAAGTATTTTAAGCTCCAGCTCCTCTGTACGCCGACTGAGACCGTTCAATCTTCGAACCTCGACTTCACAGTCACGGAGGAGCGCTTCGAGGCTCTTGACATGGTTGTCGCTCTCCTTGAGGGATGTATTGGCCGTTTCGAGCTGGGTCAAGAGCTGTCGATTTTCCTCCACAATCTTGTCGTTTGTGGTCTGCAAAGCGGCCCGTTCATTCTCCAGTTCGTTGATATAGGCTGTTAGCCGCCGGTGCTCATGTTCCGAGTCGGAGACGTAGGATTCATGGCGGCTAAGAAGTGCCTGAAGAGCAAACGTTAGCCCACTGCTCGTCTTCATTCTCTCGCAGGCGGCTCTACACCCAACTGATGAGGGCATAAGGAAATCCATCTCTTCGGCCGCAGCCTGGATCGCGCTGAAAGAACATAAACGGGACATGAACCAGCAATATGGGAGTGCACGACTACATAACGCCAGGCTCGTATTGAGTCTCTCGCATAATCTCAGCTCGCATCATGCGGGATCATCCAGGCGCAACCAACGGTGGGTGGGGCAAAACATGAGCAATACCCGATATTCCGAAATGTTGTGGTGTGCACGTACCTGACCCAATCTTGCGGCGGTCTCGAGATCTCTCTCGATGCCGCCCAGGATAGTGTTGTTGTTCTCCAGATAGGCACATTCTGTCCGCCCACAGCAACACCGTAATTTCCCATCGCTACTTGCGGGACGAGAGTCATTGGACGGGGTCATAACGGTGGTGTTAACGTTGTTCGGAATGTGGTCTCGGCGCGCGTCCAAGCTTGCGAGGGTGAGAAGATCATCGTTTGTGGCGCAAAATGATCTAAAGCGGGCCGAGGTGTTATTGAAGGGCGACGACATGTTGCGCTGAGCATGGTGCAAAGATCGTGGAGAGAGGACCGCAAGGGTTCGAGAAGCAGGAGTCGCAGGTGAGGATGAGGGGAGTCAAGTTGCAAGCGGTCGAAGTCCTCGCGAAAATCGGGATTCTGAGCCCTGGCCTGGCTGGCACGCAAGTCGCGTAGGGATGGTGGAGAAAGGTTCCGTTCGTTCGTTTTCCAAGGTGGCACTTGATCGCCGCGGCTGGCGATCGAGGGGACGATTGGTCCAGCCTCGTCTTTCACTGTCGCTCCAAATTGGTCTCCAATCCGGTCACTGACACCCTATCACCGTCATCACTATCGATAATCCCATCAGACAAGTGCTCCGCACTAGAATCGTAAACAATCCAAAAGAGTATCCAACAACGTTTGCACGGGATCGGGACCGGAAAAGAAATGCGCTCACTGACATGCACACACGAGCTGAACTACGAACCTAATGATATTAACGAGAAACGAATACGAGAAGGAAATGACATTGGGGAGCCCGAAGTCTAACATATTGTCAACAGAGACAACTACCAGGACACCCTCAGTCAGGTTCCTGCATCATTGGCCCTCGTCTCCTCCTGTCAAGGGCCCGCTGCACAGCTGCCCTCACTTCTGGGTTTCGTCTCAATGCGTTTGTGACCAACGACTCCTTCATTCCTGACCTCAGATGGTCTGACTTCTCTGCATCTCCCTTGAACGGACTCAGTCCCAATTGGAGCAATCCTCCAGACTCTGCATCCAATCTGCCCGCCGCTTGAGCTAAGTGTGCGATCTGCTGCTGCGTCTGCAGGTCTCTCATAGCCGGATCCCGCGTCTTGGGAGGAGCGAGCTGGGAGATGAAAATATTGACAGACATGGACATCCGTCTCGCAAGGCCTAGAATCTGGAACGGAAGAAGATGAGGTGGCAGGAGATGTGGTAAGAGCTTCTGAGCCGTCGACACCCATAATGCCATAAGTTTCGGAGGTTGCCAGGTGTGTGTAAGGAAGTACAGCTCCAGAAACGCCATACAGGCAACCGCAAAATAGCGCCAGAATTGTCCCCATTTTGGCAGCCATATGTAGTTGAGCAAAATGAGCAGCCCGGCGTTGGACAAATATTCAGGGACCTTTGAGCGAAGGCCGGCATAGACATAGTCTCGGATCGTTTTGAGCCCGGGATGCTGGACTTGAACGATGACGGGTCCGAAACGATCGTACGCAAACCGTTTGGCAGGATCCAAAATAGTGTCGTGCGCCAGTTTGAATCGGACGAACAGTCCATCGGCCCCTGGGAAAGGCTGACCATTCTCATGCAACTTGTCCGGGTGATATTTCGCCGCCAGTTTCCTGAAACGACTCTTGACTTCCCGCTCCGTCGACCATGGCGTGACTCCAAGCAGGGTATAGAAATCTCCAGCGAGTCTGATGTCATAGAGGGCTTGGGAGAGGGTGTATACGAGGTAGAGCGACAAAACCAACACGCGTATGCGGCGGTTATGGTAGGCAAATATGGGTTCACCGGGTCGCGGGTGTGGTTGTCCAGCGCGAATGGTCAGACGGTAGTATATTGACTGCAAGAAGGCTGTAGCGTACTGGGTTCAGATCAGTAAGATGCCTCCAAAAGCGCTGCGCTGCTGAACCACATACGGCAGGGAGGAATGCCCATCCCACAAGAGAGAAGGCTTGTGTCACCACGCTGTCAGCCATTTCAATCGGACAACGCGGGCGTCATGACATTTCGAGGGACGAAAGAGGCTTTTAGGGTCTCTACACCGGTGCAGAGGAACAGCTGACCATCTTGCTTCAGGTTGTTTCCGTCATGACGGTCATTGAATGTAGTCGTGTGAGATCAGAAGGAGAATCTCTACTCGATAGGTCCGTACCTTTGAAACTGCGTGCTGCTCACGTGCGATTCACCGTAGCCCTTTCTTCTACATCCCGCTCTTATTCTGTCTGACGAAGTTGTTTCGCATAAGATATCTGTGTTAACGCACTTTTGCTGAGGACTGGAAACGAAGTTCTTTTCCAGACCTACGGAAACCATGCGTCATTAATGAAACCAACTTAACACGGAGTAAGCTTAACGAGACTAATAGATCGAAAGACTGACTATCCGATTCTGAGCAAGAATGAGCAGCATAGAGTCTCAGATAGGCAGAATCTCATGCCGAACTAGGCCATGTCGATAGTCAACGCAGGCTCCGTGTGATGTGAGTCGAAATTGAACTCATTACGACTGGCCCAAGGTGATCCCTCGAGTACTCATACCTATCCATGCATGTCTTGGGAGGGCTGGAGGGCTAACTCGGATATAAGTAAATCCGAATTCCGAAACGCAATCTAGCCTTGGTCGTGCATCATTCTTTCATCAGATCCAAGTTTCACTCTTCATATGCCATTCTCCTCCAATGCAATCGCCACTTGCAAATATCATGTCCATGCACCCTGCTTGTACCGGTACTCAAATAGCGCTCAATCGCCTCTGCTTCATCCCACGATGCAATAACGAACAGCGATGCCTTACGTCGTCGATTACCGAAACTTCACCTCTGTCCCAACCCAATCAACCATAGTGTACGCCTCCCGTCACATGACGGATACCAACTCGCACAATTATACGATGATTGCCTTCACACCGCGCTCACACTGATACGGCGGAGGTCATGCCGGTCTGCTGCGACCTCTTGCCATCGCTCCAAAGATCCATTCTCCTAGTCGACACGTCCGACGGGGCTGTATTGTCCCTGTCCTCCAGCGGTAGCTTAACCTGGGGCTCCTCTTTCCATCTCCATACAATACTATCGCTCTCCAGGGTGAAAAAACACGGCAGTTCGGATTCAGAAAGCCAGCGATCTATATGATCTTGGCCTTGGTCTGACAGGATCCATGAGAGGAAGAATAATGTCAAACGTGTCTGATCCTGCCATTGCTGTGACTCTGGCTCTGGTGTCTCCTCATGCAAGTTGGACTCAGATATATCGTCAGAGATATCTTCAGGCGCGTGCGAAGGCGGCTTTGAGTCCATCATGCTTCGAAGCACGCGCGTGATATCTGTCGTGGGCTGCTCATTGGCCTGGAGGTTCGCTAACTGTCCCAAATCATCCAGGTGCAGGTCGTCATCGTCATTCCGACTATCAGTCAGACACAAGCACACGTTACCCGGCGTCATCAGATAAGCCAGGTCAGAATCGCCAGAGGTTGAGGTTTTGTCGCTTCCATTGCTTGCAAAATGCGTATGTCCAAGGCTTCGCACCACAGCTATCTCACAGTGGTGTTTGCACATAGCAGGGCGCACGAAATGGTTGTCGAATTGTGCCCCAAAATGCACAAGCGAAGTTGCACAAGTTCCCTCCCCAGGAAGTGAGAGTTCATTGGGTGGAGAGGTCATCCAAATAATTTGTCGATCCATTACTGAATGGCTGGAAAGACAGACGCGACGGCTGGGAGCTGTCAAATAGACAATGGAAGCACAACACTTTGGTTCTCTCTTGTGTCAACAGCATGTCAACGGATACTTCTCTCTACCGATTCGACTCGGACTGCGGTCCCTTAAGTATCTTGGTACCATGGTCTGGGAGATCACAGCGCCGGACACCATGGTTTGAGGCGCCCTTTGCCACGGTATAGCGCCTGTATGATTTCAATTCCCCTTCATGGGGAAACCCCCGGGCGTTGAGGATGACGCTCTTGGACGCACTTCTGGATGCAACGAATCCGATAGGCGATGTCGATCAAGTCGTGGGGGTGGACCGCGCCGGAACTTCAACCTTGCATCCGCGGTCGAACACTACAGCCAGATTTACCTAAGTGCAATTCCTCAGGACCTCCCCCAACCGAGTTGGTGTCGTTTCCTCAGGGTTTTTGCATCGCCTCGAGTATCTCTCACCCTCGTGCCGTGCCTAGACTTGGAGAGTCACACGAGACAATCATCACGCTCAAGGCGGGGGACCGGGATTCGGGAGCCTAGGAAGCAAGACTTTCTTTTCCCCACGCTTGCCATCATTTTCAGCACAAGATCGAATCCAGAATGCCCGTCTGCGGATCAACGATTTAGACTAATGGAAACAATGCACGGCTTTTCAGCCTGGCAATTAACGATGTCAGACTGAGCCAAAGACAACTCGAGATTCAATTCCCTCATTGTGGTCCTACTGCTGGAAGGCATACCTTGGGATGTCTAGTGCCGTTCATCCTTCTCAGGTTCCGAGTCATTTCCCACTGATGGCCGAAGTTCTCCTCCTTCTGGCCACTTGGGTTCAATCTCACACACCACGGCTCGTTGTGTTTGGATTTCTTCTTGGGAGGGGTTTCTGCACTTTCTTCGCTTCTTATGCAAACGGCCCTTTTTGGAATCTGCCTCCGGAATGGCTCCGTCTGCTGAAGGTAAAGGGCAGTCTCTGCCCTTGTGTCACCGTACGCCGACCGGGTCGATGGGATCTGACTCGAACTTTTGACAGAGGTCCCTGTCTGTCCCTCGATTCCTGGCTCTCTTACCAGGTAACGCACCGTTCTTAGATGTGGTCAATAATCACGCGCCGGCATAGCTGAACTCGAATTCGTTGAAGTTGATCTTGCCCGAATATGGTTTGCCACTGATGAAGTCGAGAAGCATATTCCTCAAACTCAACTGCCGGTTTTGAGGAAGATACTTCACCAGGTTGGCAATCCCGCTAGCACGCCAGTGACAATCCCGCAAGTTCAACTTTTGCAGGGCATCTCGCACCATCACTGTCCCAGCATTCGCCAAGCGTGGCTTTGCGTCGCGATAGTTCTGGCACATCATCCAAAGCAGGTCGGCCACCGCTTGTTCTTCACCTAGATCATGCTCGACCAACAAATCTTCAATGTAACCGACGTAAGCTTGGATTGCGACCTGCAGTGCCATCATCTTGGAAACCAATTTCAGGTGATTCTGCACTTCCAATACTCCGAGGACTCCACACATGATCGATATGAGGATTAGGACGCACCGTTGCTGTGCGATGAACTCGTCGATGTCGCCATAGACACTCACACTCTTCCCTGTTGTCTCCCGGAACAGGAACTCATGTACCCTCAAATCCTCGACAAGATAGGGGCCTTTGTCTCTCATGGGCAACAACTGCCTATCTTTCCAAGTCCGATCGACATCTCTGAGGAGAGACTTTAGCCACCCCAGTCGCATATTTGCGTCTTCTCCTCCCCACATCCAGCTCGCCTCGGGGTCCTGATAGATCCCCTCGAACCAAAGCGCCTGTTCCTCTCTCAACCGATCATGGAGGCCATCCTGCAGGCCGATCTGACGGATGATATCCCTACCGGTCCTGAAGTGAAGCACAGCCCTCTCACGCTCTCCATATCGCTGTTCAAATGACGCAAGACTAATGATGGACGTCAAGATCAATTTGAGATCGGCGTTGGAGCCAAGTTCCACGTTTTCCCGAAGAATTGTGATTGCTTTGGTCTGGTGCTTCAATGCCGCATACTCCAGGGCCTTCTTAGTGGCCGGTGTGGCGTATTTGGCATTCATGCGCAGTTGGTGCAGTGCTGAACGAGCCATCAATGTATGGAAATGAGTCAAACATGAGCCCGCTTGGTACTCCCATGATCCTTTGATCGAGGGTTTTATCTTGGGAGACAGGGCATAGGCAGTTTGCCAGTAGCTGTTCTGGCCGTAGAAGTGAAGGAGCTGGTTTGTCACCCCATCAACCTCAATGGGCAATGTCTCGAATGGGTCGACGAGGCATGCTGATATAGCTTTAGGCGCAGGCAGTTTCGGACTGTTGATGAGATGCCGAGATCTGACAATTTTGGCACGGTACGAGGTCGTGCTGCCAGCGTTTGACCCCTGAGCATTTACGGCAGCAGAAGCCCGCTCATCTTCGGACGTATCCACGTCGTCTGTTTCCGAACCTGTCGAGGGGGTCTCCGTACCATACAAGCTCGATTCCGACATAGTCACGAGCAACCCGACCCCCAACTTACAGCCCTTACATCACCCTTGCTTCGTTGAATACAAGGTTCCGGCAGAACTGACAACCAGGGCTTCCATGAGAGGGGCTGGAGTTGAAGGATGCTTGAGAAATCGGGAGGGACAAAACGGGGTGTGGGCGTCCTGATACGAGCTTCGTCGACGGGGAATAGGCGCTCGCTTACCGGCCGAAACATTCAACGAAACGCCAAATGGTTCGACTCGTTGAGGGTGCCCCGCTCAGATTTGTTGTTCGCTTTGAGACGGCTCGATGTCCACGAGTGATGACAGCCACTTGTTTGTCTTCCCAGGCATCCCGTGTTTTGGACTTGGCCGAGTGTGAACAGGTTGCTAAGCCGGACCGAGAGGGATCCCGCCTTTTGCGAAGCCCGAAGCCACCCTAATCTGGACATTTGGGCATGTCGATCGTTAACTAGAAGCCCTAGACCTCGCTTAGACAAATGGTCCCCCTCTTTCAAACTCGCAACCTTGTCGCCTGCTGTTTTTCCCCCTCTCTGACCGGCATGTTCCGCCTCGCCCGGCCGTTATCGCACAGCGGTTTCTTTCGACTCAAAAGAGTATGATTTCGGCCAAGTCGATGACACTGTTGCCGTCTAGTCAGACACAGAGACAAGGCGCCTGAACAAGGCTGTTTAGCCTGTCCTCTGGCTAGGCACCACGCCTACGGCAATAGTGGTCGTTCGAAGTGGTGTAGCGACATAGACTCGGTACACCGACAAGATCTTCTCAGACGCAGCCCACGGCTCTTCTCCCGAGACGAGAATGGATTCCCATATACAAGGTATCCAAAATATTGACAACATGCAAAAGGCAATGGGCAGAAACGCAGATCCTGGCCCTGATCAACGGTGACAATATGTATGTATGTGCCCACTTGGTTTTTCTGTGCGGATAGCATCAGTGCACTCTTTCCACATACTCGACACGAGCAACTAAAATATACGGGACGATACTTGTGGAGCGATTAGTCACCCACTGCACCTGACAGGGTGTCGATTGATGTTATGGACGAGGTACTTGTACCTGGCACCTTGCTTGGTGAAATGGCTTGAATGGCTTAATGGGTAGGCCAAGTAGGCTTGGTAGGTATTATTTAGGTGAGTATACGAGGGTTAAGTGAGGGGTCGAAGGGCGCGAAAGGACCTTGTATTGGTTGGTCTCCCCTCCCCGCTGGAGGCTCGGCGGCGACAGGGGCGGAATAATCGTGCATTATTATTGAAGAGTGATAACCAAAGAAATAGGTGATAGGTCACTTCAAACTGTTGTGTTTCATGTATCAAGGAGACTGCAATTCATCATTCCTTCTACTTGTGGCCAACTGACCACTTACAGAACAACAGTTTACCGCACGCT